>NDGN011364547.1:0-23669 GCA_002564285.1 Tympanoctomys barrerae | reverse complement strand
TTTGACAGGCTCTCGCTGTGTAGTTCACGCTGACTTTGAACTCACTATATAGCCCAGGCTAGCCTCAAACTCACACCAATCCTCCTGCCTCAACCTCCTGAGTGGGATTATAGGCAGGCACCACCAGGCCTGGCTACTAAACGAATTTTTAACTTACAGTATTTTTTCAACATAAGATGAGTTTATCAGAGTGTAACCCCATTGTAAGTTTAGGGTCTTTTGTAGATCTCTGAACCTAAGACTAATTATTTGAGCCTGCCTTAGATCAGAGAGCCTCAAGCACAGTTTAAGTGCTAACGTGTCACATGGGAAGGCAACTGCAGGGCACGGAGAACTGGGGGTAAAGGAAGTGAGGAGAGAAGAAGGGGAGGGGATTGCCACACTGGGCAGCTGCACTGTGAGTTCGAGACACCCATCTCCAGAAGCGTTTCATCTTCTTCACCCAAAACTCTCTCCTCTCTTTAAACAACTGCTCCCCTGCCCCTCCTAACTCTCCCCTTCATCCCTATTCTGTTTTCTATCTCTGAGTCTGATGAGTGTAGGAACTTCCCATCAGGGGACTCCTTCAGTACCTGTCCATTTGTGATCGGCTTGTTTCACTTGGCATAATATCCTCAAGGTTCATCCAGGCTGTGGTGTGAGTCCAAATTTCCCTCCTTTACAGGAAGGAGTTCAAATGTGATTTTGAGTCATTACTGATTCGGATTCTCTATGGTACTCGAGTGGCGATTGGTGGAAGGGGCTCTGGCTTGGTACCCGAGGACGGGTTCAGCAGTCATTTCTGCTCAGGGTCTGTATTTGACTAAGCATGGCGCCTGGCTCCAGGTACTCTGATTGTTCCCTCACCTTCCCATCACCTTCCTTAACAGTCAAACATTTTTTAGTGTGTCTCAATGCTGTGTGCCATCCATGGCCTCATCCCGCCTGCTGATAACAGGCAACCTGCGATGAACGTGTGCATTTTCAAATATTGACGAATTTCTGTGATCGTCAGATGCACACTTCGATGTGGCTGGTTTTATAAAGTTCAGCAGAGGCCAGCCACTGACTCTGGTCTTGCTGCACTATGGTGCTGCCCAGGGCTTGTGTAAGTTAGAACCAGGTCAGGGCTGCCCAGACTTCATCATCCACCCACCTGCCCCAGTGTGGTCTCCCAGGTCCCAAGAGCTCAGTGCAGCTGGAGTCAGAAGGAAGGTGCAGAGGAGAGAGGATTACCAGGCTCCCTTAAAGTTAAAACCAGCAACATTAAGTCGCTTTTTATTCAGTAGCAATAATGGTTTATCACAGAAGTTATCTCAGAACTTAGCAAGAATTTGTTTTAGTGTTTTGAAATGTACATTCTAAGATAGAGGGCAAGTACAGTGCGGAGGAGGAGGAGATTGAATTTGGAATGGAATGTGATATGTGCGTATGTTTTCATGCTTGGGTCATTTTTAATGGCTGCATAGTATATAATAATATGCCCTGTGTCTTATTTACTTGTTCCTTTATTGTTTCTCATTCTGAGTTGTTTTCTAATTTGGGGGACATTCTAAGCAATTCGATCATTCTAAAAGCAATCTGCGCAGATTTGTGAGCATCTGCGATTATTTCCTAAGGTAGCATTTTTGGAAGAATAATTTCTGTGTCACCGAATGTGCATATTTATAAGGCTATTGAACTACATTTCCAAATTATCCTATGAAAATTGTACTGATTTATGCTCCCTAGGAGCGAAAAATATTCTTACCCAGGAGGCTGAATAATATAGTAGCGAGAAACACTCAGTTTAAAAAAAAAAATACAAGAATACAAAAGCAATCCAAGCTGCCTCCACACTGCCACATCCAGCTGGGCTGTATCTGAGCAAGTCACCCACAGCCCATCTTCAGGGTCTTTATTTGTGCAGAGAAGAAGCTGGATTCGTGTAGCACTTGGCCAGCTTTTTCCATAAGCAGCAGATAACATTTTAGGTTTTGCAGGCCATTTCAAATACCTTTCAGCTGGGGGTGATTTTCCATTCCTGGTGTCTGGGGACCCATTTGGTTGTCACAGGTGGAGGGGACAGACCGGTATGAACACCCTTCTAAGACTGCAGCCATCCATGGTACATAGTGGGCTAGATTTGGTCTTCTTGCTGTCACTAAGCCAGCCGGTGTGCTATTAGCCAAATTCTCCTTGGAGAATCTAAAGGAACGAAGCAGTGGTCTTTACTTAGCATGCTTTCCATACCAGGTACAATATACATGGGCCGTGATCTTGTTTAATGTCACATCAACCCTGTGGAAGGCTCTGTCCCCATCTTAAAAATGAGAAGCCAAGAGAGGTGAAGTCACTTTGTCACTGAGATCTCTCAGGTACAAAGTCGCAGAGTCTGGGTTTGAACCAAGTAGGACCCCTTGCGGGGCCAACACACCCAACCAGCAAGCCTCCTGGCTGCAGGGTTGAACGACGCCTCCCCAGCTCGGATGTGTTTGTCTGAGATCAGTGCCAGGGCGAGAGACAGAGCGACGCCAGGACGGGGAGGTGGAGGAGCAGAGTGACCAATGCAGAACTGTGTGTGGAGGAAAGAGGCTCTGTGTCGGGAGAAGCACCAGCGTCCCTCCCTGGCACTGGAGCGACGGGGCACAGGGCCCTGCCAGATGTGAAAGGCCTCAGATGTTCACGTGTTGCATGTAAGCCGGCAGGATGTTTGTGCAGAGCCTTGTGTACCTTCCTATGCGCCTTCGGTCATCTCCAGGTTATGTCCAACGCCTGATGCAGTACAAATAGGCAATTCTAACCTGTAGCTTAGGGAATAAAAAGAAAAAGTCTCCCCTGTACCTCTTTCAGCATGGATGAATTTTGTTTTCACATACATTCTATCTGACACTGGTTGGATGCACTGATGCAGATCCTGCAGATGTGGTGGGCGACTCTACTTCCTGTTGATGGAGCGTGGGGAGGGCGCTCCTTGGCAGTGGGCAACCTCCCAGAGTTCCCTGGGCACCCCAGGTTTGGGCTCTTGCTCCCCAGTGTGCTTATCTCACATTGCTCAGCCTATTAGCCCAGCTCATCGCTCCCTGTTGCTTCCTGGGGGTGTTTCCACCCACATTTGCCTTCATGGATCACGTCCCCCAATAGAACAAATAAATAGACATTTAAATTGCACTTTATTACTATGTTGGCATAAACATAACACAATCCATGCTGGATTCATTATGATGTTATTGTTGTGTTTATTTTCTCTTCCTATTAGTTTTCAGGTGCTGGGGATCAAACCCAGGGCTTCTTGTAAAGCTAGGCAAGTGCTATACCACTGACTCCCACCCCCAGCAGTTCTCCTCACTTTGAAAGAAATGGAAATGGAAGGTGTTTTCTGGCCTTTGCTGATCCAGCAGGCCCCAGGCGTGGTGCACCCAGCAGCTGCTCCAGCGCTGTTTCCCGCAGTCTTAGGGGGAAGCCCCAGCTGTCAGGATGTGCAAGTTTCTTCCTTTTTCTTTTCTTCTTCTTCTTCTTCTTCTTTTTTTTTTTTAATCTTTCCTTTTTGTACCGAGGATTGAACTGAATGCACTGAGCTACATCCTCAGCCCTTTTTGTTATTTATTTTGACACAGGGTCTCACTTAGTCGCGAAGTTGCCCGGGCTGGCCCCGAAGTGGCAGCTCCTCTGCCTCAGCCTGTGGTGTTCACCACCGCTGCTAGCTTTCGGTGGGTTTATTTGTTTTCTCAGCTGAAATCTCCTTGTCTTATTGACTGTAAGGATGTTGCTTCTTAGTGTATAATGACATCTTCTGGGGACTTGTGGTCGGGGCAGGTTGAGATTAAAGCGCCATTTGTAAGCATTCGATCCCTTTAAACATGTGTCAGGCGGGTTCCGATTCGATAGCTCTGGGAAGTGGCTGCCAGAGATGCTGAGGCTCGGAGTGGCTGCCTCTTGTCCCCACTTATAAGCAGGAGAGCAGGAATTTGAACCTGGTCCATCCACTCGGATACCTTGTCACTTTTCCCGGCACTGCGGTAGATACTTGGTTGGTCCTTAGCTGGGGGGTGGGGGTGGTTGGTCTACCTGTGGAGCTGAGCTGGCCCCTGCTCCCCTCCCCCCACCCCTGCTGGGCCCAGGAGGAGGGCTCGGCTGTGGTGCTGAGAAGTGGCAGGTGTCTGAGCCCAGAAGAGCTGTCACTCACGCTTCAGTGACCCTGGGACAGCCTCACATGCTGTGTGCCCCGCCCTGCCCGCGCTCTCCAGAAGGGCACCAGTGGATCAGAAGCTCTGGAGCCTCCTGTCACACCTGTCTGTCTGCCTCAGACCTGCAGAGCCCTGGGTTAATTTACTGTCAGTGAGACACCCAACGCTGTCACCCCGCTGTCACCCCACTGCCCATCAAGCCACTTGCTGTTCGCAAAGGTCTATATATGCGAGGGCAGTGAGAACCTTGTTTATTTGCCCTCAGTCTCCTCCTGAGAATGGGGAGCTCACAGTCACCAGCCAAGTTCTGGGGTCCCTGCTCAAGTCCAAAGGGGCATCACTGGCCAGTGAGGGAGGGTGGCGAGATCCAGCGATGCCCAGTCTGGTTCTGTTCTGCCTTTGCCTCCCCTGGCTGCACATCTCTCTGGGATTGGTTTCTTTATCTGCCAGAGGCGCCTCTTCCCTACAGCCACCGGGGAGGCTAAATGAGGTCAAGTGTGTCCAGCGACAGCGTCTAGCTTCTCATCATTAATTAACACCAGAGGAATTTCCTGTGTGCATGCTAGCCAGGCCTTTCTGGTGTTTAATGCAGCTAGATCTTCATTAGCGACTGCCCTGAGCCAGTCAGGCACAGGGGGTGCGGAGGCAGACATGTTCCTTGCCCTTGAGGAGCTTGGTTGCCATTGGGAGCAACCCGCCAGTGTAGGAACCCGGCAGGGTTGGCCTGGCTCCTGGGTCCTGTCCGCTACTAAGCTGTCCCCAGGCTCCAGAATGGTCAGGAGGCTGGGAAGGTGACCAGTAGCCCACATGGGCAGAGAGAATCTCTTGATGCCCTAACCCCAAGAGAGGGACTCTTCCTTCTTCTGCCCACACTCCTGTGTTTATCTTGCTCCTTAAGGAACAGACTTCGCCTTTTCCTGGCTTCCATAGACCCAAAGCCAAACCCAAGCGTGAGTCAGAGGAAGTGTCAGTGCATGTTCACTGTACTGGGAGACACAGGGGATGGGAGAAGGGAGGGAAAGAAAAAAGGGGGCGGGAGGGGAAAAAAAGGCAGGCAGGCAGGCATTTTGGAAGTCATCAGGAATCAATCAACAGTCTCACTAACTGTTTGCTTGGAGACCTTGGGCCTTGGCATTTTATTTAAATTTCTTAACTACCCAACATATTCATCTCCACTCCCATGTGCCGGGCTCCCTCCTGAGAGCTCTACCTGCCCCGTCTGACCACAGTATCTCCCGTCCACCTTGACCAGCACTCTGGGACACAGGTATTGCTGTTCTCAGCAGCAAACAGGGTAGGGAGAGGTGACTGGCACAGATGGTGGTCCTATTAGGAAGAAGCTGAGCTCAGCTGTGTGCTTCTGGTGTCACCCCATTAATGGGTAGAGATGGGGACTTTTCACTCCTTACCCTTCCTCTCAGGGAGCCTCTGGGCCACTTCCTGTCCTGTGGAAGCTGGGAGGGCAGCACCCAGTGAGCAGGCAGCTGCTCAGGAGTTTAGGGAGTGTGCAAGCCAACCCTGGGTTGTTGGCTTCTTGGGGTTGGCTCTGCCTGCACTTTGGGGCACCCACAACTCTCCTAGCTTCTTGGTGGAGACTAGTTAGGTTGGATGTTGATAGGTGCCGTAGGGAGAGGTGATTCTACAGTCAAATGAATTTGGAAAATCTGTGTAATACCAAGTCAAATGAGGCCTCTTTTACTGCAGGTCTTTGCAAAATCTTTAATCATCATAGTAGCCATTGTGACTCCTCTAGATTTAGTGGCCTCGAAATGCTTTGGTGTTATTGTTGGTGGTTTCTTATGGGGCTTCTGTTGGCATCATATGGTGTGGAATGAGCTGTGAGCCAAATTGTATCTTGTAACCCAAAGCACTCTGAAATTGGAAGACAGATTAGCAGGAAGTTTGGTGCTGTGGTTTGGCTGTGGTCTGTGCCACAAAAGGTTTGAGCCCTTTGGTGCAAGGGTTCCTGTGTCGAAAGCTTGGCTCTCAGTGTGGTGGGGGGGGGGAAGGGAGGGGAAGGAGAGGGGGAGGGGAGGGAGTGGTTCACCAGTAGTCATTGGTGGCTCCATCCAAGAAAGAATTAACCTAGTTCTCTTGCATCCCCTCGGTTAGTTCTCTCCAGAGGATCCTTATGAAGGAGTAAGCCCAGGGCCCTCGCCTTCACTCCAGCTTCCTGTCGGTGACATGCTTTTGCATGTGCCCCCATCACTGTAATGCCACCCACCTGAGGTCTTCACTAGGGACCAAAAGGACCTCCAGAACCATAAGCTAAATGAACTTCTTTTCTTTATAAAGTAGCTTGCCTCCAGTATTTCATTATGGTCATGGAAAACTTACTAGTACACATGGTTACTCTTTTCTTCAATTAGTGGGTCAAGTAACTGAGGCCAAGAGGAATAAAGAAACTGTTCTTACCACTGTATCTGACTAGTAACAAAGCACTTCTGACAGTCCAGTGTAAATCCCAGACCTGTCCTCTGACCAGCAGGCCAAGCTTCCACACGCCTCTCCCACCATGCTGCAGGGATGTTTAAGAAGAACTCTTCTTCCTACTGGGAATGAGTTTTCCTCTCTTTGACCATTGTTCCCTTGGCTTCTTTGTCTTGCTTCTAGAATTTGTCTGAATCTGGAATCTAGAATCTAGCCCAGGGGATATTCCCTGCAGGTGATTGAAGAGAATGACCTCTAAGCCAAAAGCAAGGAGCCTGTCACAGGAGAACCCACCTAAACACAGGCCATGTGGGTCTCTCTGCCCAGACACTTAAGAGAACCTCAGTCCACATAATTTTCCCCAATCCATCGAAATTCCATGTGACAGTTCTGTAGTAGGAGTTGCAGACAATGTTAGGAGAAAACACATGAGATCAGAAGTCTTCGAATGCAGACTTCATACCTTTTATTTTTTGCTTGCTCATTCAATTATTTTTTTCCCTTGAATTAGCTGCCAACATTTAAAAAATAGGAGCATTTCTTATAAAAATATGGAAATCTGAAAATATAAGTTCCTCTTGAATACAATTAGAGAACTCACACCAACTCAGGATCCATAGTGCTGCTTGGCAATGACAGATAGGCGCGCAGTGACACACACCTCATTAGATTGGTCTCCACTATGCCACAGTCCCCACCACATAAAACTTGGGATTCTGCTTTGACATGTATACTGCAAAGGATTGGAAATAGGTATTCAAGTAACTACATGTACACGAATGGCCATAGCAGCATAATTCCTAGTAACAATAAGGTGAATATGACTCATATACTGAGCAACAGATGAATACATAAATGAGCTGTGTTTTCATGTGTATGTATATACACAAGTACATCTATGTAAACATGTATATAAGTACAACTCATTTATTTAACATAAATATAACATACATGTACAACGCACTGGAATACTATTCAGTCGTGAAAAATATCGAAGTACTGAACATGCTACAAGGTGAATGACTCTCAGAAGCACTATGCTAAGAGAAAGAAGTCAGATACAAAGAGCCACAATAGGCACAACTCCACTGACATGAAATAGGCACTTAGAAAACCCCAAGGAGACAGACAGAAGATTGCTGGTTGCGAAGGGCTAGAGGAGTGACAGATGAGGAGAGTCTATTTAATGGTCCCCTGGTCTCCTTAGGGGATGATGAAAGTGTTTGGAACTGTGGGGAGCCACTGTGTGTACAACACTGTGACTGTACTAGGTGGCAATGAATCATCCACTTGCAAGTGGTTAATACTATGTTATGTGAATTTCATCTCCATTAGGAAACAGCCTGGCCCACGGCCTGTTTTTGTACAGCCCACGAGTGAGTATGTTCTTACATTTTTAAGTGGAAAAAAAAAATCCAAAGAAGAATAACATCTACTGACACATGAGTAGTATGTGAAATTAAAGTTTAGGTCCCTAACTGCAGGTGTGTTGGAGCACCGCAGTGCCTGCTCATTTGCATGTCACCTGTGGGTGGCTGTTTTCATGCCGCAGCAGCAGGGCTGAAGTGTTGCGACACAGCCCACGCGAGCAGCAAGCCAAAGCATTTGCTATCGGCCTCTTGCTGGAAAAGCTTGCTGAAGCCTACTCACCATCGTTCTTGGCCAGGTTCTGGAAGTCAGGTGGGGAAGACCCGAGAGACGGGCAGGTCAGCAGGCTCGTGCCTGAGGGACAGACAAGCCCGCTGCTTTTGGTAGGAGGCACGTCAGCCTCCGGAGGATGCTGCGACGGGGAACCATGAGGTAGACGGCTGGGAACACCAGCCTCCATGTTCTTTGCTTGCTCTGGAGGCCGACAGTCCAAAGCCAGGGTCGGGGTGGGACCTCACTCCTTCCAGGCCAGGATCCTCCTTGCCTCTTCCAGCTTCTGGTGGTTTCCAGTAATCCTTGGCCTTCTCAGTTTGTAGATCCATCTCTCCAGTCTCTACCTTTGTCATGTGTGTGTGTCTTCCCACCCTCTTCACTATGTGTGTCCCTCAGTCCTTTTCCCCCTCTTCTTTGAGGTGGATGGATTAGGGGACATACTAACTTAGCATGACTAACTACATCCTGAGGTGACTATATCTACGAAGAGTCTGTTCCCAAATCAAGCCATCTTCAGCAGTTCTGGGTGAAGGTGAATTTCAGGGAGACATAATCGAACCCAGTATGGTAGATGCTTCCATGATCTTTGATACTAAAGGGCTGAGCAGAGGCTCTTCATGCCTTACCTCATTCACTCTGAGGCTGAGTAGAAATAAGGAGAAAGGGGAAAATATTCATCAAGCATGTTCTAGCCCTGATCAAAGCTCTCAATAGAAAATGAAGTACAAGGACTCACCCAAAGTTCTACAGTGACAAGCAGCAGAATCAGGATGCCAATAAGGATACCAATCCTGAGCCTTCTTGAATCCAACAGCCACCATGCAGGATGGCTGTTTAAATTCCTATGCTGCAAGCGAAAAAGCAAATAGTCTCAGAGGGCAGAGCTTTGGCCAGGAGCAACACAGAGATCAAAATTTGGGGTAATAACCTTGCTCTTGCCAGTACCTGGGAGTGCCCACCCCTAGCCCTTAACATTTCCTTCTTGCAGAAGCTGTGAACATCTTTCCCTGCCCTCACTGCAGGGCGACATCTAGGGAAGAAAGAAGCTGACAGATGAAAAAAAAAAGAAAAGTCACCTGGGGACTCTGAGTGGCTCTTAGAAAACCCTGAGCTGGCTTTACACATTCACCCATGAAAACCCTTTCAGCCTTTAGAGAATCAAGGTCCTATTGACAGCGCGAGGATGTTGGCAGCGTTCAGTGGCTGCGCTGCCTGCTCCAAGGTGAAAGGCATAGATCACACCCGCAAAAGTGTTTCTTCCCCAGCTCATCAATCCTGTCTTTGTCTTATACATAAACGAAAATGATCACAGGCAACAGATCCATCATGCGCTTGTGTTGCTTTCTACAAGAATAGGAACACCAGGTAAAGGCAGCGGAGGGAGTGGTTTGGGGTACATTCTCAGCCAACTCCACGGAGAATGGGGGCAGGTGTCAGAGCCAAGAGGCTCTGAAAACACTTCTGATTGCATCCACACCCTTCCATCAGGCCCAGGTCTGACACCTCTTCCTTCCCCACCGACTATCATTCATGCAGCTTTTGAAAACCTTGGGAAGATTGCACCTTAGGATTTGGTGTGCTGAGTTGGAGAATTGGGGACCTGGGGCTTTTTGTGAATTTATGTTTTCCTCTTTGAGATTTGCAATCAGACTGACTTTGAGCATCAAGCCTGAGTTGTTTTGTGCATTCAGTCCCATCTTCCCATGATCAGCTGGGGTAGGCCGCTTCATCCTCAGTTCTAGGGCTGCGTCACAACACCTGTGATGGTGGCTTCTCGGAGAACTTGGTGGGTAACTTGCATGACAAGACAGCCAGCCACTGGGCCGGGAGGATCCATGGGCCAACATCAGAAGCCTGCATCACAGACAGGCTATGGCGCTGTGGTACCCAGGCCTCTTCTAGGTATGAACAACGTAAGTGTGGCCCTTTGTGATGCTTCATTATTCCCCAGGTCCTTCTCATGGTTTCCCACCCCTATGGTCATCGCTCCGCACATATCCCATAAATGCTTGCCGCTGTCAAGAGCTCCAAGTGTTGGATGGAGTCCTATACAATGATTTCCCATCTTCTTGTGCATTTTACTGTCTTTGGTCTAGAGCAGTGGTTCTCAACTGTTGGTCCTCCTGATGACATTTGACAGTGTTTTGAGACTTTTTTTTGTTTGTCAGGACTAGAGGCGTAGGGCACTGCTGGCGTTCTGGGGTTGGGGGAGGACAGGGCTGCTGCTCAACTGTCCTGCAGTGTCCTGGACAGCTCCCCTTAGCTCCAAATGTCATTAGTCCCAGGGTTGAGAAGCTCTGCTCTAGACAAGTGGGTCTCCAAATGCCACCCCAAGAGTAGCCACAGCAGCACCCCTTGGAACTTGCTTGGAAAGCACATCCTTGGTTCCTACCACAGCCCCACTGAATTGGTCACTCTGAGGGAAGGCAAAGTTATTGTTCTTAGCAAGCCTGCTAGGGACTTGGAAGCTTGCAGTGTGAGAAGCACTAACATAGGGCCGAGACTGCTGGGTATGCACAGGTCTCATTAAATGGCAGGGAAGCCATCCTGACCTCAGTCACTATTACTGTCCCCTGGCCTTGTAGTGAGTTACAGATCCACTGGCACTCAGCACTAACACCTCACATCAGTCTGAGGGGCCACGTGATGTCCCAGGTAAATGAAAACATCGCTGCATGGCCACTGCAAGTGAGAGCGCCCCCTCGCTCCTTCTGCATGGCGCCTTCCTTTGTTGCCTTGGCAAATTAAATGGCTGATTTCCAGTAGGGTGTGGGGAGAGGTACCTTTGTTTTGATTTTCTTAGAAACTAGATCCTGGCTGGTTCACAAATATCGCCCACACCAGCCCCTTGCTTCAGGCTGTAGGTCATAGACAGGATAAACAGACTTCTGTTTCCTGTGGGAAATTCCTGAGAAAGGCAACTGTGGGAAGAAATTCCCTTACCCCTTCATTTACTAGCATTTTCAAGCAAGTTGCTGAACTTCCTTGACCAGGAGTTTTCTCCTCCGTTATATCATCCTGACCTCTTGGGTTGCTACAGGGATTCTTTGTATAGGTGTGGGCTAGGAACTGGTCCACACCCACCGTTGCATCTTCTTTGAAAGGGCTGGGAGGTTCTTGGGAGATACAAGCTGAAGAGTCAGTCACTGACATGCTTGGGAATGGAAAGATTTCAGATTTTTTCCCCTGATCTTGGAATTTGCAGAGTTAATTTCATGCCATATTTTAAATTCCGTATATGATTTAACTGGGTCATCACATGAACACAGGCATGGAATTTTCTACTTATGTCATTGTACTGCTTGAAAAGTTTTAGACCTTGGAGCATTTTTGGATTTCAGGTTTTAGGATTAGGAAAGCTCCACCGGGATGAGTTGCCTATTGCTGCTGTAACAAATTATCTACACTTAGTGGCTAAAAACCATACACTTATTTTCTTATGGGTTTCTGGTGTGAGCCCAAAGTGGGTTTTGTGGGGGCTGAAATCAAGGTCCTGGTGGTCTGCTTCCCCCTCCTTGTCTCTTCCAGCTCTCTGAGACCACCCTTATGTCCCTTTCCTCGTGTTCATGGATGACATCTCTGGACTGTGATGTGGTGGTCCTGTTTCCCCTGTTGGGGTCATATCATTGCCTTCCTCCTTAGAACTTTTTGTCTTTTTAGAAAGATCATTGTGTTTACATTTAGGGCCTTTTAGGACCGCCTTTCTATCGTATGATCCTTAATCACTTGTACAAAGTCCCTTTCATCATATGAAGCTATAGTCACAGGCTGCAGGGTCTAAGAGCTGGACAGCTTTGGGATGCTACACTGATTTGTTGTCAACAATTCTATGAATTCCTTCATGGAAGACCCGGTGGTGCAAAGGCTGTGCCGCTTGTGTAGCCACAGGGTGAGCTTGGATCATTCTTGTTCCTTGATGTTGTTTGCATGGCACCTGGGGAGTGACACCCACCCCTTGAGGGTGCCAGCAGCAGCACCAGCCTGAGAAATTTATTAGAAATGCACCTTCTAGGGCCCTGCCCCAGATTGATTTTTGTCCGGATGTCCTAGCAGCAGAGCCCAGTGATCTGCATTTAACTGAGCCTTCCAGGCCATTCTGGTGCATGCATATGGTTTATTTTAATAGCTTTATTGAGGCAGAAGCCATATCCAATCAAGGTGATACTTTTAAATGGGTTCAGTGGTTTTTAGTATGTTCCCAGAGTTGTGCAACTTTCACTGCTAGTCCCTGGACCTTTTTATCACCCTGAAGAAAACCCACACTCACTAGTTGTCGGTGCCTATCGTCTCTTTCTTCCAGCCCCTGGCCACCTCTGATATGTGTCTGTTTCTATAGATTTGCCTATTCTGGGCATTTCATATCATTAGAATCATAGATGTAACGTGCAGCCTTCTGTATCTAGTTTCTTTCTCTTGGAATCATGCTGTTAAGATTCATCCTCCTTATAGCAGGTATTCAGCACCTCACTCCATAGTTTGGGAGGGTAAAGGTTTTGTTTACCCATTTAACAGTTGATGTTGTGTTCTTTTTTAAAATTTTATTTTATGTATTTAGTACAGGGTCTACAGTGTCTCAGTACACAGATTGGACTCATAGTGATCCTCCTGTTTTTCAGCCTCCCAGCAAGTGCTGGGATTATGGGCACGTACCACCATGCCCAGTCTCAATCGCCATCTCAGCATGCCCTAGGAGCAGGGCCAGTACAGCACACCGGGATCGAACCCCAATCCCTGTGTCTGCCTAAGCAGGTGCTTTAATCCACTGAGCTATTGGGCCAGCCCTAGCAGTTGATGGACAGTTGTGTTGTTTCCCCTTTTGGGTTAAGTGATGCTCTATGAATGCTCAAGTTTGAGAACCACAAAGTTAGAAAATTCATCAGTATTGAGAAACATGGGTCTTCCTTTGCCAGTTTAGAAAGTAGGTTCTCCTAGAGACAGATCCAAATTAATTAGATGTTTCAGACTGATGCATATGGCTGGGATGTCAGTTTATTAACTTACCACGAGGACTTAACTGTTAGAAAATTAGCTTATGTCCTTTTTGTAGGCTGCCCTTCCAGAAAACCAAAGGAGTGAACGGCCCGGGCTCAGATTCTATCTTTACCACTTACTAGCTGTGTAAATTCAATCAAGATATTCAATCTCTCCAAGCTACACTTTCCTTCTATATGATTTGGAGGTAATAACAAGTACCATGAAGCTGTTATTGGCTTGTTGCTAGGATTGAAGGCAACGATACATCAAAGTACATTAGTGCTAGTGCCTAGTGCGTGGCATGTGACTGGTAGGCAGCACCCACCACCTTCACGGGGTCTAGCCACCTCACAGTTAGGTGGGGTTGCAACAGAGACTGGGGAGATCCAGGGTTAGGTGCTCAATCTATCTACAGGACCTTGTATGTCAAGATTTTGTCACTTGTAGTGAAACAACACAAAATTTCTTTAGACTCAGTAGTAACTAGAGAAGCTTCAGGGCCTCAGACGGTGGCACCTGGGCACTCCAGTGTGCAGCTACTAAAAGAGCTACTCCAGGCCACAGACAGTATAGTAAAAAGGGAGAAGGACTGCCCAGAGCTCTATGGGCTCTGATTGGCCCATCTTGGATCATGTGACTGTGCCTGAACCGATCCTGTGTAGAGGTACTAATTAGGGTTCATCAAGCCTGGGCCTGCTGTCCTCCCCCAAGACTGATGGGGGCTCAACCTGCTTGAACCACCAAGACTAAGATAAGTTTCCCAGGAGAAAACTAGGCTGCTGTTACTGGAGAAACAAACAGAAATGGGCTTCGAGCATGAACAGTATCCTGAACCAAAGGGCTCTGCCCCATGGACTGGGAGGGTCAAGCTGTACCTCTTTATATGGCAGACAGAGCCTCTCTTTGCCCGTGTATTTTGTTGATCGTCTCAAACCCGGTAGATGAAGTTCCCCTCTTCACTTTTTGGGGGCAGGGATTTCCAGTCACAGCACTTTGACAGGACCGGAAAATTATGTGTGGTAGGAGGCTGTGCTGTTCAGGTGTGGGACCTTCGGCGATGTTCTGGGTTTCTGACTCCAGGTACCAGTGTTAGCCCTCACTCTGAGGTTGTAACAGCTAAAAATATCTTCCCACATGGCAGATGTGTGTGCCACGGGGTGCAACACTTCGTGAATGGGAACCACATCTCTAGATTTCTGTTTCTCAGTCCGCTGATGCTTAGGGGTTGTACTACCTCAGCTCTTAGAGGTCCTTCTTTATTATAAGTTCTCAGCAGTAGGGGCTGCCTATCCCTCCCAATATTGATGACACTTGTCACTGATAAATGTGGCTCTGTTATAACAGAAGTCTCCTGCCCTTGTGACCTCACTGTGGAACTACAACCAGGACCCGTCACAGCCCCATCACCTTCACAGGCTTCCTGTCCCCACTTAAGAGTGACCAAGAAAGATACACTGTGGAAGGTGGACATCCAGCCTCGACCTTGGGATAGGCGCTTTCTCAAGACTTTCCCCACAGTGTCTGAAAAGCACAAGCTGTGTGACATCTCTTTAGACAGTCTTTGAGTCTGAGTGCTGAGAAAAGGGAGATCTATGGCCTGAAATTCCGACCTGGTGGAGCCTGGTGTCAGCTTTGTCAGAGTCTGGCTGAGGTCTCTTGCGACTGGTTCATTGTCCCCAAGGAGCCTGCTCAGGCAGTAAATTCCCCAGAATGAGCCTGCATGGGGAGCCACTCAGCAGCCCTTTGTGCTATGGACAATTAACTTCCACCGAACATTGACTACAAGGTGTTGGCATAATTTAAAGAGTGCATTTCCATGGGGGGAGAATTTCTGCTCGGACAACTCGGAATAGCTCTGATTTAAGATCCTAAACTCAGTTCAAGGCGATAAAATATGTAAGTAATTGATGATGTAGTGTGCGGGGAACTTAGAGCCATCCATCACACCAGGCAGGCAAGGGCTGTGGACACGCTCTGAGAACAAATGGCCTGCGGGACCCAGACAGCTCTCCTTCCCCATAACTCGGGGCCGAATCTCCATAGAGTCACAGCCTCCTCCCCAAAAGAGCCTCGTCTCCACTTTTGTCAGAGAAGGGCCAGGGAGAGGGGTCACTATGGGAAGCCAGGTTCAGGCACCCAGGTTGCTCCCTGTGTTTTGTTGTACACCTACTATGTGCAGCCATGTGCTTCATATCCCACTGCCCAATCCCTAGGGGCACTCTGTGAGGTGAATGTCATCCCTCATGTCACAGAGGAGGGAGCCTTTCCTGGGGAAGACTCATGCTGGCAGGGCAGCAAGGGCCAAGCCAGGCTCACCCTCACCCTGTCACCTGCAGATCAATCCCTTCAACCTCACAGACAAAGAGGGGCTTTGGACCTCTGTGTGACCTCCAGTGCAGAACACGCACCCCACAGCAGAGTCCTCTCCCCCGCTCCTGTGGCCAGATGTCCAGGCCAGCCTCCAGAGCCTCACCATCAGCATCACAGTGGTGTCAGTGGGTTTACCTCAGTGTGCGGCCATTGAAGATTGAAATGGGTGGGGCACAGGGCTGGCTGTTTTTCTCCCTTCACGGGGACATTTGCGGCCTCTGTCTGTCAGCTCCCGTTCTGTCCTCACTTATGCCTCAGCGAGGCCTGGCCAGGCAAGCTAGCTTCTCCCATCTAGCATTCGCCTTCAGGTCAAGCTGTAGGTCCTGAGTCTGCATGCTTTTAGGCGGCTCTGTCCCACCAGTGGGGTCCTGTGATTCTCGGAGGTTCAAGGCCAGCCCTCCACCGCTGCTCAGGGCTTTCTCTTCAGGAAGACACATGGAAACCCTTCTCAGCTCTGCTAGCCCTCTTGTCCTTCCTGGATTTCTAAGGGAGACCATAGTCACAGAGCTCAGGAATGAGCTCTGCTCTCCAGAGAGTCGAGGTTCAAATCAACATCACCACCAAGAGGACATCTCTTAGGCCACTTCTGAGCTTCGATTTCCCCACTTGTAAAACTGAATCATTGCCGCCTGTCACATAGGATCGATTGTTTATCTATTCATGCACTAAATATATGCAAAAAACCCCATTCAACCAATCACTGAATCAATTGCTAAGGACACAGGAGAGAATGAAATGATTAGGAAGAGTCAGTGGGCTACTGGTCCCCAAAACCTGTATGCACCTTGAAATTACCTGGAGACAAACGATTAAACCAGCAGTCAGCATGACTTTTATTAATGGGCCAAGAACTAATTCTGTAAGTCTTTTTTTCTTTTTTTGTATTTTAGGGAAGGGTCTACATCGTGTACAAGTTCTCACTACTAGATTGCACTCATAGTGATCTGCCCACTTACAGTCTCCCAAGAGCTGGGATTACAGGTGCACACCACCATGCCCAGTCTTAACCGCTATCTCAGCAAGCCCTGGGGGCAGAGTGGGCATGGCAAGCCAGAGGATCAAACCCCCAGCTCCTGTGCCTGCTTGCAGGTGCTTTAATCGGCTGAGCTATTTGGCTGGCCCTTTTGTGAGTCTGTGGGCCGAGTGTTCTCTGCTGTGACTGCCCACCTCTGCAGCCGTAGCAAAACAGGCACGGCCAAGTTCCACTGAAAATGCTGTCTGCGGTTTCCTGACCTCTGACTTAACTCACTGGGAGGGCGGGGCCAGCACAGGCACCAGGTAGTTGCCATGCATCGACAGTTTGGGTAACCTAGTACCTAAGCACACCTGCTTCAGCATGCTCAATTTCCCAGCTGGTGACAGAACCAGGATGTTATCCCTGGTCATATTATCTCCACAGAGCCTCAGTGTTGTCATCTGTGAAACGGGATCAACGCAGACCTCCCCATAGGGTGGCTGGGAAGACTGAGTATATAAATGGATGTCTGTCATGCTGCTCTTGGGAGGGACTGGGATGGTGAAGCCATTGCAGGTGAGAGTCAGAAGGGGACAAAGAGGGACAGGGGTCCTGACCTGGGGAAAACTGGGGTCTTGCATGCAGTGGGTAAAAGGTTTGGGAAAGGAAGGGGCATGGGGCAGTCTGGATCAGGGCTTTTGTTCTGCCAGAGACCCCAGCTGAGGCCCCAGCCCAGGGCAGAGCTTGCCATCTGGGGCCGGAGCTGCAGGGGGTGATCAAGACAGGCTGGCTCCTGGTTTCTTGAGTCCTGAACTCCCAATCCCTGGCAGGCATGAAGGGCCACAGCATCCTTGCGGAGTTGGCTCACTGGCCTGTCCTGGCTGCAGTTAGCAAGAAAAGCCCTTCCCAACTCGCCCCTGAGCCAAGCTCTGCCTGAGACGCTAAGCCCATAAAGATGACAAATTGGCCGTCCCTGCTCCACAGAGCTCATGGCCATGGGTGGTGGGGGAAGGAACAGATACATAAGCCTGGGCCTCCATGCACGTGACAAGGACAGCATCCCAGAGCCCCTTGTGAGCACCGGGTGCTGTAGCGTGGCAGGGGCAGTGCTCTCTGTCTTCAGTGCGGGCTTCCTGGAGGAGGCAGATCCTGGAGGAACATGAACAAGGTTGTGAGCAGGGGGCAGAGGAATGCTGTAGACAGGGAGCACCGCGTTCTCACTGCAAAGCAGCAGGCCCCTGGCACCATGTACATGTACCTCAGAGAGGCCCAAGAGGGGCTGGGACCTTGATTTTAAGCCTCGTTATGGTTGTGAGCCCCATCTTCCTGCCTGATCCAGTGTAGGGTGACCCTTCTTCCTCCTTGGCCTGGGGTCAGCGTGTTCTTCCTCCATCCCCAATCATGGGTTGGTCACTGTGATGCAGACCTTTGG
Source organism: Tympanoctomys barrerae (assembly GCA_002564285.1). Lineage (NCBI taxonomy): Eukaryota > Metazoa > Chordata > Mammalia > Rodentia > Octodontidae > Tympanoctomys > Tympanoctomys barrerae. The sequence continues at coordinate 5,722 of NDGN011364547.1, read as the reverse complement.
GACAGCGGCCACAGATAATCCAAGCTTAGACCAGTCCTGGGGAGCAGAGAGACCCTGCCACAGCACTGTGTACCACTGAAACTGGGGTTCTACTTAATGTCCACTCCACAGACACCACTTGTCACCTGCTCATCAGTAACTTATTTCGCAGGTCTCTCCCAAACACACCAAGGTCAGCCCAGTAGCCTAACATTTCTTCTACACTTTGTCTGATTCTCTCTCTTCCCTCCCTTTCTTCCTTCCTTCCCATTTTTTCCTTCTTTCTTTCATAGCACTGGGGACTAAATCCAGAAGCACACTGCCACTACACTACATCACAAGCCCTTCTTTTTATTCTGAGACAGGGTCTCACGAAGTGGCCCAGGCTGGGCTTCAATGTGTCATCCTCCTGCCTCAGCCTTCCAGATAGCTGGGATTATAGTCACGCTCCGCTGCACCTTCCTGAGTGCTTTACATTTATTTTATTATATAAAATGACTTTGACATTTCAGGATGTTCCCCTCGAATTTTCAGACCACGGCAATAAGACAGCAGCAAGGGAAATCAGAAGGGAACTTCTGGGCAGGGACAGGAGGAGTGGGGAGAAAAGTAGATGGACAGACGTCACCTTTAGATCTGGGGGGACTCCCGGCAATTCATGGCACTCCCCACTCCATTCCTTGCGGTGGATTCAGTGGAGTGAGATGACCGTGATGTCCTTTTCTTGTCAACCCCAACCCCAGCAGCCACCCCTTCCCATGCACACGTGTCCTACCATTAACATCTTAAATCTGTCATCGATCATGTCTGTGAGGAGGATGATTGCTCCTGTAGCACCCAGAGCTCCCGCTCTGTGGCGGCGAGGGTAAAGATCTCTGATACAGTTTAATAGATGCGGCGGTGAGTGTGTGATGGGACGTAACCAAATGCCTCAGCCGCCTTCGCCTTCGCCTTCTGTAGCGGCACGGGCCATTAGCTAGGCCATCTGAGGGGGCTGAGGTAAATCACAGGCGATGGTGCCCAGATTCATGTTTTCTCTACAGGCCAGGAAGGGTGTTCTGAGAGTCCATGGGTTTGATTTGTGGTGAATCAAGATGATCCCAACTGGGCTGTTATGTGCCCGGACTTAGAGGCCAGGTGGTGAAGGCTTTTTAAAGGATTCTGAAGGGGTATATTAGGATAAGCACAGCCAAGCTCTCCATTAGATCTTCAAGGCATCTCTGGTTTAGCTTTAGCATTTAAAAAAAATCTTTTAACCAGGGTAGGAGCCAGGTGGCCAGGGCGGGGGCCAGGTGGGACAGGTGACAGAGAGCTTGGATTATGGCTCCCTGGAATGTCTTCTCCTCACACCCTCTGCACTTCCCTGCCTCTTCCTCCTACATAGCAGCCTCCCAGCTGCACACCTACCATTTGTTCAGAGCCTTCACTGTTCAGCTGCCTCTTTGAGAGAGGCTTCTGCTGGGAGATGCTGCCAGCAGGGTTGCACCTCTCTATCCCTTATGGCCTGGAGTGTCACTCCCTCCAGCTGTAACTCACGCATCCTCAAGGTCTTCTCTCTACTTTGAAAAAGTGACAACTGAAAGATCACATCAATGAACCTGGACAGAAGGACTGAGAGGGGAAGGTAACCATTCATCTCTGGCTCCTGAATTGCACGGATTTCAACAGTGGCTTGTCTTCAGAGGTGCTGGCTCCTCATGGGTGATTCTCCCAGGGGACAGGAAAGGGTGGAAGGAGCAAGGGTTTGGGTTAGGGTCTAGCCTGGGCTGCTTCTAGGTCCTCTAGAAGGTGCTTCACAGCTCTCTTCTCTAAAATAAGGTTTGAAACAACACACCCTATGGGGTGCTAGGATTGGGTGAGCAGAGTGACAACACCAGGTGGCCAAATATAATTTGACTTGGAGATTGCAGGCCATTTATCCAAAGATTCCCACAAGGTAAAGGGCAGGAGGGGATCTTAAACCTAGGTCTTCTGGCTACAAGGGGGAAAATCCTTCCTGCAGATCAGCCAAGGAAATGAGTTTTATGGATTGATATACTTTTTCTTTAAAGGGCCAGGTAGCAATTATTTTATTCTTTGTGGGTCATATTGTCCCTGTCACACCTGCTCAGCTCTGCTGCTATAGCAAAAAAGCAGCCCTAGACAGCATATCAATCTTTATTTACAACACCAGACAATGGGCTGCTTTTGACCCGAGGGTCAAGTTTTCCAACCTCTGCTCTAAATTGTAGTCCATGGAGAGATTTGTCATATTCTAACCAGCATGCTAATTCTAGAGGCAGTCTAATGATGACGGTGACAAGAACAATAATGCATCAGGCCCTCCACTGAAGACGGCTCTAATTACATCACAGCTCACAGTCCTTCTAACAATCTGATGAGGACATACAGTGAGTCCCTTTTTGTAAGAGACCACACCAGGACTCATCGAAGTAAAAGCAGCCAAGCTTTTAAGTGGTGGCATCCATGCTTGGCAGATCTTCCCGATTCAAAGTTCTGCGTGCTCTTTCCTGCATTGCTCTGGATAAGTTGCTGCGTGAGAAGTTGTCCCCATTCAGATATAGGTGTGCTGCTTTGCCCCCAAAAGAGGACACTGCTCAGTGGCATGTCTCTACCCTAAACTCAATGAGTACACCGATTGGCCTGACCTCCTGTCTGCAGTGCTCCTGTTCCTAGACAGGTGGCTTTGCCTTAGCCCTTTGTCTTGCATCAATGCCAAAGGGAGCCCCCCAAATCTATCTTGAAGTCCTCCTAGATGATCTATCTGGATTGAGTGGCTGTGTTCTTGCTTGTCGTAGAATTTCTGTCAGGACCTCTGCCTTACCTCTTCCTCCATGGCATGGCTCCAAAATCCACCCTGGCCTACACACTCTCCAGCGCCAAGTGGTTTTCTGGAAGCCTCTGTGGCCATCAGCGCCCTTGGAGGCTGATGTTTTGGTTCTGGGAAGAGGATTTCACTTGTCTCAGGGAGAAAATTATGTCCACATCCACAGAGAAACTCAATTTGACCCTTGGAGCCTCATGGAGCTGTAACCTTTAGCGCCAGCCCATAATCAAAGTGCTTTTAGATCAGACATGTTTGAGTTGAATATTAAAGCAAATAGTTATTCCCAGATATGTGAATAGTATCATGAAAAGCTTTAGTCAAAGGTTGTTTGGCACCTTGGATAAAGCAGTGGGATTTTAGCTGGCCTGTGGCCCCAGAAGGAAACTGTAATGGTCTACGCTTTATTAGATTCAGGTATGTTTTGGGCCAAAGCATTTACAGACTGAACTGAATGCAGCTGAGTTTTTGCTCAGACCATCTTGTCCCTAGGCCAAAAGCTTAAGGACACTTGGGAAATTCCCTTGTTTTTGCAGTATTTCCAAGTGTCAGCTCTGGTGCTTGCTGGTCCTAGCTCAGCATCCAGCCTTATAGTCTCAGATGAAGTTATGGAAATCAAATGAAATAAGATACCTGAGTCACATCATCAAGTCTGGCCGTCTATTAGGTGCTGCATACATGCTAGCTATCAATACTGTTACACCCTTAGAGGTCTTAATCTGCCTAGAAACATGAGATTAGATAGCTCTTTTTTTTTTTTTTTTAACAAAGGGGCTTTAAAAACTCAAGACTTCTATCAACAGCATCTGCTGGTCCTTCTAGGCATGACTTTTAAAATTTTTATATTTGTTTCAGAAGGGGGCAGGACATACTAATAAGGCATAGCAGGAAAAAAATTCCAGCCCTAACCAGCATGTTCTTGCCTTACCTGCCTTACAGAGCAGGCACTGAGGAAGGGAACAGTGACATCAGGGAAGGTCAGTATAGGCTGGTTGCTTGCTGGCTAGGTCTTATTTTGGGGGAGAGAGGTGGTAGTGAATAACAAGGCTTCAGTTTATTTGTTTATGGTATTAGGGATTAAGTTCATTCCCAGCCGCACCCCGCCCCCCTTCCTTGGTACCAAGGATTAAACCTTGCGCTTGCCAGGCAGGCACTTAAGCTGCCGAGCAATCTCCCTGGCCTCCAGCCTTTTTAATTTTCTTTTATCTTGAAGCCATTTCACCAAGTCGCCACCTTGCCTAGGTTGGGCTCCCCGTTGTGATCCTCTTACCTCAGCCTTCCTGAGTGTTGAGTTACAAAGGCGCATCACCGCACCTAGGTATAAGATGTGTTTTCTAAGAAACTGGGCTCAAGTCAGATGCCTACCTGATGCTAGCAGCATGTCTTGGAACAGTTCAGTTGTCCTCCGTTTTCCTGCCTGTAAACCAAGTGAGCAATCTCCTCAGGGGGCCTGGGTTCCAGGAGGAAGTGCCTGGGAGCGCACAGCTGCATCTGGGATGCTGACGCCAGAGGAGGCTCAGCCCCGCTCCACGCTGGGTGGAAGACTCACACTCTGGGGTGTCAGGCTCCCACCTTCCAACAGCCCAACAGGGCAGGCACTGCTGTTTACCTCTGCTCTTCCCACGTTGCTCCCTGAGGCTGCCACTGCCCTGGGAAACAGTGGTCACATCTCAGATCTGCTTCCATTTTCCATCCATAAAATAGAGATAACAATTATATCTTTTTTTTTTTAACCACACATGAGCATTTTATATATAAATCAGTTCAGCTTGGCTCCAAGTTTGAGAAAAACTTGTCCAAGGCCCAGTACATTTCTGGTTAATCAGTGAACTAACAGTTTTGGCCAGGACCTGGCAATTGGCTGCTTCATATGTTCATTCGTCAATTGAGCACGTTTTTTAATTCTCTGAGTGAAACACTGAAAGTATAATGACAGAAGAGACTGGCTCTGCTTTCTGTAACTGCTCAGCCTAGTGTTTGTTCCCATAGTAGAAAAATTCCAGGGCTGGCCAGATAGCTCAGCGTACTAAAGCACCTGCTTAGGTAGAGAGAGCGCAGTGGCTGGGGTTCAATCCCTGGTGTGCCGAACCAGCCCCAACTCCAGGGCACGCTGAGATGGTGATTGAGACAGGGTGTGGTGGTGCATGCCTACAATCCCAGTGCTTGGGAGGCTAAAAACAGGAGAATCACTATGAGTCTGATCTGTGTAGTGAGACCCTGTAGACCCTGTACCAAATGCATAAGAAAAAAGAAAAATTCCAAAGATTGATTGGTTCAACATCTTCTTTTCCTTCTGTGTTATCCTTCTCTGGTTGGGTTTGGGAATATCTATCCTATGATAGTTTCTTAAAGAATTATTCCCCTAAGGTGAGTCTGGACCATAACAGATATTTGACTGTTGCAGGTTGTTGAGTTTGGGATCAAACACTTCAGCATGGTGTCCTTACAACCAAAGAAGTGAACATATCCTGTAGATTCTAAAAATGACAGCTGTGAAGTCTGTCATTTTTACTGTTTTCCTTGCTTTCCCATGACATTGAGGGGCTAAGGGGTGGATTTTTTCATTGGAGGCTGCAGGAAGGATCATGACAGTGTTCTGGAAAAGATCTGGGCTGAGAGATGGAGTGACCTTGCTAGGGTCAGGGCTTGATGCCTCAGAATGGGATGGGGATGGGGATTTTGAGGATGGGGTATGTTGTAGCTCAAAAATCAGATGAGAATGAGGCAAGTCCAAAAGTTAAAAGAAGCGCTTTATTTTTGCTGGTACCCAGTGGCAGTCTCTATGCAAGGTGCAAAGAGGCACGCCGAGCATTAACAAGGATCAGAATTTAAGCTTGAAAACCACAGAAAAGGGATGGGTGGAGAGGAAGAAGTGGCAGGGTCATTAGTTCATGGGGTAGTCCTGTTGGGTGAAGGTGC
>NDGN011364523.1:0-10025 GCA_002564285.1 Tympanoctomys barrerae | reverse complement strand
TTAGCCCCTTCTCAGACACATGTGCAACTGCACAGTTATGTTAGGCCTGTGAGTTTACCATTTAATATATATGGACAGCACAACATTTCTCTAGTGCTCAGAGGGGAGAGAGCACCATGCTAGAGACAAGGATACTGGGATTGACAATACTTAGCCTTTCTTGAATATGACAATCTACCTATCTTAGTATTACTGAAAAAAAAATTTTAATCTATGCTATCTCTATTAATCATTGCAAAAACTCTTTTAAAAAATGTTATTCTCTAGTTTTTAACAGATGAACCCCAAGTTGAGGTACAGCCTGGCTAAATTACTTGCCTGAGGTCAGTGGTGAGCACAGAGCCAACCAAGATTAAAAGCCAACTCTGTTTATGTCCAGAGCTCCTACTCTTTCTATTATTTTTCTGAAGTCTTCATGGGAAAAGAGAATAACAAATAGGGTCATAGTTGATAATTTTGAAGTTTCTATTATCTGACCAGAGAAAGAACCTTAGGAATACATGTAAGAGAAAGCGAAAACATAAAGGCCTCAGTTTTGGGGATCCTGAGGCACTTCTTACTGAGGGCTCTTAAATCCTTGTTTTACTTGTTAGAAGTTTCTTTATTGCATATTAATTTCTAGTCCCTGTGGTATGAGAAATTTAAGCAGCAGGAAAGGCTGTCTGGCTCGGTGGCACTGGGCTGCTATTTAGTCTGGCTGTTTCCTACCTTGCATGTCGATTGATTATCCTGCCTATCACGTGTTGACATATTTTGCTTGCTGTACTGATTATACATTGGAAGTGCTAATTCTTTTATTGGGTTAGAGTTCAAAGGTGCTCATCTGTCAGCAAAAAGTCTCTCATTTCATGGCATGCTTGGCCTCCTCTTATATCTGTCATTTTTATTCTCTTCTCGGAGGCTTTCCCTCTTATTTCTGGTCCTAGTTCAATAGCAAAGATCTGGAAGGATTTGCCTTTGTAGTGGGCTATTTTGTATGGTTTTTGGAGACAGATTCTGTTCTTTGAAGATATGCAGAATATTGGCATTTCACAGACTCTGACTGAAGCAATGGAAATCACACTATATCCTGCTCTTTGATTGTAACAACTCTGTTGGTACAGATCTCCAAATCTTGGAATTTTCCCAAACATAGTCAATTGCTAAGACCAATAAGTAGGTGGATCTAAACTTAGATTTTTGCATGTCAGTGTCATAGCATTCTAGCTAACCGTTAGGAAATGGAATCCCAAGAAAAGGAGTCTGAGGAATGGTGATTTGATTAAATACAACAATGTAAAGGTCTCTTAATGAGCAAACATCTTTGTTAGTATGTGTGTAGAATATAGCTATGTAAATATTTCCATATAAGTATATAGATATATTTTTTCTATAGTAATTTTGAACTTGAATCACAAGTATAAATATTCTCAAAATTCATTATTTTGGATAATATATAAAATATTTTGTAATTAGCATGAGGTATTTAGTTTAATAAATAGCATGCCCTTCTTAGAAAGACTGTAGGTAGTCCAAGGATATATTTGATTGTAGTTTTTATTTGTTTTAGGATTTTTTTTTTTTGTGTGTGTATGTGCAGGGTCTCACTACACAGCCCAGACTCATAGTGATCCTCCTGATTTCTGCCTCCCTAGTGCTGGATTACAGGCATCTGCCAGCATGCCTGGACTCCATGGCCAGTTTAGCATGCCTGGGGGCAGGGCCAGGGATTGAACCCTGGCCCCCTGTGCTATAGCTTTTATTTTAATCTTAATTTTCTTTACATATCACAATGAGAAGTTGATCAAAATAATAAATATGTGTTGTAGTATAATAAGTTATAAAATCATTTTTGTAAAATGGTAAGATAATGAATGATAATTAGGTTTTGTGATAAAATTTTTTAATATTTTTACGAGTTTTATTTAATCACATAAAATATGTGCAAACTCTGATTTGAAGAAACATCTGGAGTTGTCCAGACAAAGCATACAGGGAAAGTGAAGCAGAGCTGAGAAGGCATTGTCTTCTGTTGGTAAAGAGAGGAACACGGGAGTTATTGCCAAGTTTTAATGAGTTTATTTCTTTTTTGCTAGTTTGTAAATGGTAGGCGATGAAGGAACTGTTAGAATAACCTTGCAATGGAACGGTTGAAAACATTATGCTTGTGCCCAAACAAACTTGGTTTGTGGTAGAGTGACTCATACATTGCCTAAGTCTTAGCTTTAAAAAAAAACGAATCTTTCAAATGGGATGGCTAGACTATTTCCTCCTTATAAGGTAGGTTTTAGAGGAAGATAAGTAACATAATGGAAAATGATATCAGTTCAACACATAGTAGGCATTGAGTAAATGTTAAAACTAATGCTTTCCACCTTCTAATGATCCTATCATAAATGCCATAAATGAATGAACAATGGTATCTTCATCTTCAGTGGCTGTTTTGGAGTTTATTTGCCCATAATGCTTTGCTGATTCTAGTACAAAAGCAGGCAATGGAGTTGTGGCTTTTTCTAGGAATTTGCTTCTGCAATCACACAGAGATTGATGGACTCATAGAATATGAGCTAGAAGGGACCCTGGGGGCGCTCTGCATTCAGCAATTTTACAGATGAGGAAATAGATTCCCAGAGAGATGAAAAGACTTGTTCAGAATTTCCCAGTTAATTAGTGACAGTGCCAGGAAAAGAATTTGATTTTCCAGAAGCCTAATCTATTGTTCTTGTTTATCCACCTTTCTGGTTTAGGAAATAAAGATCATGACTGTATCCTCAGAGTTGTTCATCAAGATGAACTATTTCAAAATAGTATAGCCTTTAAAGATGCATGACTCCTCAGGAAAAAAAAATCGAAGTGTATGTATGAGGTGTAATTATGAGTAAGCAAGATCGCAGCATACAAGTGTGGGTAGTGGTAACACACTATGGGTAGAGGGGTCTTCCAAGCCAGCCCATAATTTTCCCCAATCTTTGCTCTTCTCACCCACTTGTTGAGGTAAAGTCAGATGACAATTTCTTACTTCCTTGCATGGTTTTCTGTCAGAACAATTTATTCCATCCTTACCCATGTTCAGTCAGATTCACTTCCATGTGCTCCTCTTACGTATGCATTTTGGAGTTACTCCTGAGAGGTATGACCAAACTTTTTCTCACATGTTTATGCAAAGTGTAGGAGATTCCAAGAATTCAGGAAGCAACGCATTATGTGTGTGTGTGTGCACGCGCGCGTGTGGTTATATGTAAGCATTGGAAATTAAATGATGGCAAACATTAAAAAGGGCCAAATAGATGTATTGTGTGTTGCAAGTACACAGCCATATTTCTGAATATGGCTAGTTTGTTGGCTTTTATTGACTTACATGGTGCAGTTCATTCTTTTTGTATTGATCCGAAACATTTGAAGAGGCCAAGAGCAGTCACAATCCTTGTTCTACACAACACTGCATTTCTTTTCATCACACAGCCATAAACTTACAAGAAAAATAAAAGTGAGAAAGCCAAAGATTCCTAGGTCAATTAGCTAATAGTATTTAGCATTAGTTAAGTGTACCGACCTTAAATCAGGTAACTCTCTTTCAGAGGCTCTGTTATAACATGAACTTCATTGTGCATGTCTAGGTTTAGCTGTGATACTCTTTATATGTTATGAACAAATTCTATAATTGTGCCTTTCCTTTCCTCCTTATACAGTTATATCTCTCAGACATCCTTAGTGGTTTTAAAGAGAGTTAATGTATATGTGAGAGAGAAAGAGAGAAGACAGAGGTACAGACAGACAGACAGAGAGACAGACCAGACAATAGAGAAGAAAGCCCTTTGACCATATCGTCTAGCTGAACAAGAGAACATTAGAAAAGCTGTGACCCGCAAGTGTTCATAAACTGTTATCTCCCCCTGGGATAAGTCAGAGTGGCCATTTCACTGTGATATAACTCGGAGTGTTCATTAAAAATTCATTCAAGCCTAAATCATATCACTGAACAATGAGTATGAAGGCCCAGATCTGCGTGTCAAAGAGAGGAGGCCATATCAGGGCCCGGCTGGTTGCTTTATTTAGTAGGGACTGTGTCAAGCAGACAAGGGGAATGGGAGGTTGCCTTGGAGGCTTTTGTGATGCCCTGTGCTTCTTCTAGGGGCTCAGTTAGAATAATCAGAGGCCTTGGGAAATTCACACGGTTTTGGTGGTGCTGTGATCCATCATCATCCATCATACTTGTGCATTAGGTGACTGGGGAGCCAAATACCAGACTGGTGGGGTGGCCAGAGCCCTGCGCTGCACAGAACACTCTCCAGTCTGCAGGGCGGAGCTCCTGGAAGCCTGGCTGTGAGCGCGATGGAGGAGGCTGCAGGGATCAGCCCGCTTGGGGGCTTCCTCTTGTACCAGCCCCCAATGTTTAGGAGCAGGAAGTAACTGTACTGTACTTTGAAAGTTTTTAGATTGTTTCTTTGGATTTTCTCTGCTTAATTCATCTTTTCCTGGGTTTGCTTATAGCTATTTCTAAGTTATTTTCAGTTTGCTTACTGGTAGCCCTTCATCATACTTATTTTAATTTTTAGCTTTCTAGATTATTTGTGGTTAAGTCTTTCTTTGGTATGTATTTCCATTGTGAAAAGGATTGGATTTTGGCATTTCAATAAGTAAGGCTTGTGTAGTGCTATGTGTGTTTCTCAGTGTATATTTGTGTATGGGTTGCATGCAAGCAATGAATAAAACCCCCATATATTTCTTATGTCCTTAGCAATTGTTCCCCCAAACTCCCCTCTTGTTATCCATAATTCTTTTAGGAAGAATTAAAAAAATATTTTTACTAGTATATGATTACAGGACATAATAATTATATTCACTCTAAGGAATTGGTACATGTACAGAAGCTTTAGGAAGAATTTTAAATAAATGTTTTCATTTAAATCAAGAGACTGGGGTCTCATTCTATAGAAAAGCATTGATTGCAGAGCGACCTTGGACCAGCCAGCTAGAGTCCTATGCATGACCGGGTTGCTCAGCAGTGACTGAAATTATGGCTTAGTTCCCAGGCAAAGAAGTTTAGCAGCCAAATATGTACATTTTTTACCCATCTTCCATTTCGGTTCTTCTCTAGAAACTAGGGACAGAATGAAGTCTCAAGTGTATGAACACATTCTGGCAAACTTATAAATCCAGACTTTATGATATTTATCATTTAAGAAAATATACTTAAAATTTGCTTTTCCACCTTTCAGAGAGTTAATAGAATTAGTACATTTAAAATACCAAAATGTGAAGGGGATTTTAATTTAACCTGGGTCTTACTCACTCAGGCCTGTATAATGAATATAGACTTTGCCATTTTGTTTCACTTAATTTTATTTAATTTGATGGCTGTCAAATGGTAAATGAACACCTGACCTAAAAGGGTATATTGCCGTTCTCTTTTGAGTGGTGTAGATGGGGTTAGTTTTTAAAGGTCTTATTAGTCATTCTTATTTTTTGTGTGTGTTTCTTAAAAATTAAAACCCAAGGGGCTGGAGAGATAGCTCAATAGAATAATTGCTTGCCTGAGTTCAATCCCCAGTTTTGCAATAAAAAAAGAAAAGAAAAGAAAAAAACTCCAAAGCAGAATTCCTAGAATTATATTGAAATTTCACTTCTTAGAATTTGCTTTGTGTGCATATGAAAAAATATGGCTTATAAAAAGGCAGGCTAGAAGATATGTATGTACTCTCTGATGCTATTTCATTGATATCTATTGTACCTATTACCATGAGACTCTTGGGATGTTTGTCCTAAATTGAAGTGCTCATAAATAATGTTAAATAATGATAAATAAAGCTCAACCTCTTATCTCTCCCTATTTTCTCCTTCCCCCTTTTCCTCACCAAAAACCAAACAAAACGAAGAGATACAAACCTATAAGTAAATAATAAGCAGGTCAGTTTGTTGCAGGAGGCACACAGGCTGAGTGGCAGGCAGACCAGGGAGCCACCTCATACTTAGGAATTTGGAGTTTTGGTAGGAATATGGGCAGAGGAATGCATTGCATGGAGTGTTTACTTTGGAATTATATTGAAATTTCACTTCTTAGAATTTGTTTTAATAAGTTATTTAAATAACCTTAACTATATTACATATATTGACATTAAATTATTCTTTTCTCAAAGGTCGAGGTAAAGTTATATATAACAAAAATTTGCTGATTAATTCTTATCAAAACTATTCAGATAACAAGATGTTTTAGAACTTTTCCTTAAGAGTCTCACTCAAAGGCCAGCGAGATAGCTCAGTGGGTTAAGCCCCTGCTTTGGCGAGCGCAGGGACCAGGGTTTGATACCTATCCCACATGCAGCGTCGGGCCTGCCCCTGGGCGTGCTGAGCCAGCGATCAAGTCCGGATGTGGTGGCGAACACCTGTAATACTAGCGCTGGGGAGGCTGAAAAACAGGAAGATTACTACGAGTCCAAACTGCATACTGAGACCCTATACCAAATACATAAAGGGGAAAGGAAAAAAAGAAATCTCACTCAAAGAGCACGTAGCAAAGAAGGTGGTACTTTTAGTGAGTGTTTTGTGACAGAGAGTACCTGAGCTAGGGCTGAACAACTTAAAGTGCAGGAACATATGAGGCTTGCGGCTGACCTGGGGAAGGTCTCCTTACATGACTTGCCTGGAATCTTTCCTAATTGAACATACAAGAAGTACAGTTTCCCTCCTGCATTTAGCTGATCTTTTGATCTTCCTAGATTCTTTATGCAAAGGAAATCCTGCTAGTTCTGTAGTCTCATCATTCTCTCGGTACCCAGTGCTCTCCTGACCACCAAGGGCTTGTACTTTGGAGTTCAGCTTCCTAATCTTTCCTCCATGTGTGGGTCAGTCCTCCATCTTCCCAGTTCTGTGGAGCGACTGACTTCATGATGTTGGTAACTAACTAGCGTATTGGTTCATTCAGGTTTATTTTGTCCCCATGCTCTGCCTCGCAGATTCTCTCAATTTTCCTGCCTAGGGGTTTCTGCATGTCTTCAGGCTTTATTATCACTCCATTTTTTTTTTAATGCTTCCATGATCTCTTCCATTATTGAAATGAGCTCTGACTGGTCCATCTGCATTGTCATCCCTCTTAAATTGCTCCTCCCCTTTGTGTCCTCTTTGAGTGATGATCATCCTAAAAACCAGCTCTCTTCTTTCCAAGTTCTTCCATTGGTACCACGTTTTAAAAGAAGAAAGGCCAAACTCCAGAGCATAGTGCAGCAGCCTTTGATTATCTGACTTTCTTTCTTTCTTTTTTTAATGGAACCAGGGATTGAACTCAGGCTTCTGAGCTTGCCAGGCAAGTGCTTATTCTACTGAGGTATCTTCTTGGGCCCTATCTGACTCTTTACAAGGTATTTTATTTTTATTTTTATTTATTTATTTATTTTTTACAAGCTATTTTATTGCATTTCTATCTATTCTTTTTCCCACTGGGCAATACTGAGAGACAGTCTTAAACACATACTAAAGCTATTTCATTCATTTATATCTTTAAATATATCCTTCCTTCCTGGTAGGAGCTTTCCTCCCTTACCTTGTTTTTTGGGAAATTCTCTTGTAACCATCTTCAATGAATTCTTCCCCTTTTAGGTATCATGACCTCTAGGCAGCCTTTCCTAACATTTCCCAACCCCAAAATTAATTTTTCTCTTCTCTGCACCTTGAACATGGTTTGTTGATTGCAAGTGCTTTATGTTATTTTTATGTCTTTCCACTGGAATGTTCCTCTTTGAGACCAGGAGTGAGGCTAGTCACTGGCTTTTGGCTTCTAGAGAGCATACTTCGTGTCTGTGTAGCCTGTAGTAAATTTTAAAATGCATATTGAAAGGAATAAGTGCTTAATAGTCAGAACTGTTGAAGATGGTTTTGCTTTAACCCAAAGGCTTGATGATAAATTGGAGGGAATCTCAGGTCTGATGATAGATTGATCAGGGAAATATTTTTTGAGTAGAGGGAACAGGCTGAAGGCCGGCCTTGGTCCATCACATCCATGAGGATCAAGGGGAAGTAGTGTCTGGGCATCACGTGGTGTCTGGGCTTTGGCAGAGTGGAGACATCAGTGCTGATGGTACCCAGATCCCAGCACTTAGCAGCAGACCCCATACGTTATTAAAGCTGGGGGCCTATCTGGGAAGATTAGCTTCAGGAAGTGCTTTAACCACGGAGCAAGCAGGCACTTGCTTGATTAGTGCCTCAGACATGGCTATGGCACTCTGGTGTTGGGTTTCCATCTGAACCATGGCTTGGATATTTGAGATCTGGAGCTTCAGTTCTAGTCTGACCTTACATTTGATTTCTGAGTCTGTACACCAGCAATGGGCCTTTTCTTCTTTCTCTCATACTGGGTTACCCAGCAGTGAGTTGTGTTTTCCCTGATTTTGGACATTTGAAAAGGGATGTTGAGCATTAACCCATATGGTGTTTGTTTAGATGGCGAATCCTAAATGGCTTCTTCTACTGGGAGAACACAGTAGCAAATATATCTTTACGGTAATGTGTTTTAAATCAAAAGGGCTCCTTATTTTCCCCTATGTTTGAATGTGACATTCTTGATCATTCCAGACCCACCTGTCTGAGAACACAGGAATCAAAAACAGGAGTCACTCTCAAATTTCACCTCTATTTAATCCATCACAGAAACACACTGGCTTTTCACTGTATATATATAAAAAACCACACCAGGACATTTAAACAAAGTGACACAGATCATCAGCAGATCAACTGGGAATGACGGCTCAATCAAACAAATGTATGTTGAGAATTTCCACAGGGCAGCTTTCACAGCAGCCAAGCCAAATTTGTTTAGTATACATGAGTTAGCTGCTTAGGAACACTCTCTATGCTATGGGCCAGATGATGACTTTTCTAGGTAAACATCCATCTCGCAGCATATATCCATCTATGAAAGCACTGGCATGATTTTGATCTATTCTCTTGGACTCCTGAAATTATGACTTCATTCCGATGGCAGCCAAGTACCAAACCCACACATGCACCATTTAGGCTAAAAAGGGGTGGGGGTGGGGCGGCACACTTATTTCTAAATGTAATATAACCATCCAAAAGGTAGGAGAAACTCCATAAAATCGACAGGCCATTTCACTTTTCTGACAAGCAATAAAGTAAGCATCATTAAAATGGATGTCAAATTATAGCGGCAGGGAAAATACCTACCTTGTTCTTGGTATTTGAAGTAGAATGTGGAGTATTTATCCTACCTCAGTTTAAACAGGGGGCTTTCATTTCTTTTGTGGGTAGGGAGTTGGGGGCTCTTTTATTAAATTGGAATTTGAAGATCAGATCCCAACTAAGTAAGAACATTTGGATTCCTCAGGAAAGGGCATTTTATTACTGGTCTTATTAATTTTTCTTTTTGAAATCCTTATTTTCTTTTCATAGATGTCACTTAAATAAGGACCTTGTTGAGCATAACTTTTAAGTGCAGAACAGAAGAACAAAATTTTTAAAAATATCCCAAGCAAAACTTTCTGGTAGGATTTTCAAACTCTGCTTGCTGCCACCGACTGTTGTGAAATCCTGGCTTATAATGGACAATGTTCAGCTCGGCACTCTGGTTTAGTAACCAAAAGCTTCTCTTCCTTGTTCTTTTCAACTAGGGTATTTCAATCTGGGGGAACATTTTCGAAGGAAAAGCTTAAAAACTTTCTTTGTTGGTCCAAAGAGTAATTGTATGAAATTCGATGGAAGAGGCCATGGTTTCTAGACTAACCTCTCTTAGAAGAGCCTTGGACACATGATGCCCAGGCTAACTAGGGCAAGCTTTATGAATGGTCAGTAGCTTACAAATCTCTCATAGAATAGCTCCTTATGGTGGCAATGACTTTTATGGATAACAGTTTCCAAGAAGGAAATGTCACATAAACAGGATTTTTAAAAGGTTGATTCGGTTTGTATTTGAATTTCTATGTTCCCAGCACTGGAGGAATCTAAAGGTACATCAGGCATAGACCTCACCCATAGGTAGCTGCAAATGAAAACAAAGAGATAAGAAAAAGTGAACTGTAATAGCACAGGACAAAGAA
>NDGN011364482.1:0-35490 GCA_002564285.1 Tympanoctomys barrerae | reverse complement strand
AAGAAAGAAAGAAAGAAAGAAAGAAAGAAAGAAAGAAAGAAAGAAAGAGAAAGAAGAGCTATATAGATAAGTAGAGACAGGCGACAAATGCAGCCAGTCTAGCCTGCGCCTCTCCCTCTGATCTTCCACTCCAGCTCCAATCTCTGCTCATAATCGCTTGACTCAAAGCCTACCACACTGCTGTCACCTCTCCTGGGTTTGTGTATACACTGCCCTTCTGAAATGCTCCTTCCCCATCTCTGGCCCAGATAAGACCTGTCTCCCAACCCAAGGCCAGCATCTCCCCTTCCAGGAAGCCTTCCCAGCTTGCTACCCACCTAAGCACCTCCTGATGCTTGGGCAGCACCGTGGCTGTGCGTGTGCGCAGTGCGTCACAGGCCCGCCTCCCCCACGAGTGCTCCTCTGCTCCTCAGGGCCACATTGGATCTGGGTCAGGGGTTTTAGCCTTAGTGTCTGAGCCAATGGGTGGGTACTTCATAAATATTCATCAAATGATAAGGTGAGCGATGAATCATCATGGGGACACTGAGGATTCCACAGGTGTTTGTCCAACCTTCCGCTTGAGTCCTGGTTCTCACCTCCAAAATAGGCTGATCTTTAGAGGCAGTGTGCTCTTAATGACAGGAGCCCACATTCTAGGAGCCCCCAGAACTCAGCTATGAGAAGACCTTTGTTCTAAAGTAACTGTAAAATGTAGGCATGGGATTTGTTATTTTATTTTTAAAATTCAAGGAAGAACTAGAATATCATTTCTATTGTGTTCTAAAAATATTTTTTTGCTCTTTACATAATAAAATACCTTTGACATGACACTCTTCTTGCAAGAGTGAAAACATGATTTACTGAAACATTTACGAGCATTTTATGAGCTTTAAACATCTGACCTAACCGGGTATGAAGGGAACCCAGGGGGCTCCTGGCAAAGTTGTTCCATCTTTGTAGAGAAGACAGGGCCAGGCAGGGTTGGCCTGGGGACCTGCAGGAGCGCCAGCATGTCAGGCATGGGAGTCCAGAGCAATCATCCTCAGCCAATCAACAAATATTTATGGAGTGATTAGAGCACCGGGAGCCGCGGCTGAGTGGAACACAAGTGTGTGCATGGGCCCAGGCTGCTTTCTGCAGTGATTCCTTCAGTTCATACCACGATGACCATTTCAGCGTGAAGTTGTAGCTGGAAGTCCCTGAGCTCGTGCTTGCAAGTAGCACCTGCTCATAAACCATACTGACTTTTCACGATGCTCTGAGACCATCAGTGTGATTTCCATGTAACCTGTGAGGAAAACTGAGGCCCCAAAGAAGCTCCTACACTGCCCCAGGTCTCACTGCTAGAATGTAGAAGGTCTGGAATCAAAATGGAGATACATTGATTTTAAATCCTAAATCTTTTATCAATGACAGTCAGCACTGGTGTTTTAGTTAGCTTCTCCATTGTTGGGACAAAATATCCAACACCTGAAATTTAAAGAAAGATTTATTTTGGCTCACGTTTCAGAGGGTTCAGTCCAAAGTTGGTTGAAACAGCATAGTAGCCAGGAAGCAGAAAGAGAAGAGCCAGATCACGCCAAGAAAGCAGCCTTCCGGGTCTCAGTCCCGGGACCCAGCTCCAGCAAGGCCCCACCTGCTAGCAGCACATGGAGCCCCAAACTCCTCAATGGATTTATCCACTTATGAGTAGAGCTACAGCTCCAAGTGGGCTACAGCTCTGAATATGTGAGACTTCAGAGGGACGTTTCAGAGATAAGCCTTAACAATCAGCAAGTGTTTTTCAAGGTTACAGATACTTTCCACTAAATTTTAAATCTGATCCTATAATGAATTATGTTAAATTCAATTTATAATGTTCTTCATTTTACTGATGAGGAAACAAAGGCTGGCAGGTTCGTGTCACTTTCCACATGTTCCTGTGAGTAAAGGATGCACCCACATTCTGTATTCCCATGGGTACACTATGGCAGAGACTCGGAAACCCAGTCTAGCCCTATAAACCGCTTCTAGCACAAGGCCGGGCACTGATACATCCTAGGAGGAATTTAATTCCAGGAGCACAGTCCTCACTCCACAGCCTGAAATAGCCCTTGTGCCACAGGGTGACCCTGCCTGGACTCTGCCCCAGTCTCCAGTCCGGGAGGAGAAAGGGGGAGATTGCGCCAGGCTGAATGAGCAGCTGCCCTGGGGCCAGCGGCCCTGCACTGAGAGCTGGCAGGGGAGGGGGGAGCCCCGAGAGCTGCGCTCAGGCCCCAGTAACCAGGAGGCTTCCTAATGATTGGGGTTGCAGGCTTTGGGGGCTGACCTTTAGCAAAAATGAGCAAAGTCCCAGGGCGCTGCATTCCTGCTTCTCTCAGTTGCTCTGAAAGCTCAGCCGAGGAAGGGAGCACAGAGGCTCTGTCCATCCCTCTCGGCTTCAGGAATACACCCCCCACACACACTGTGGACCCCAGAACGGGGGCTGTGCCCCCCATGGGATCCAGAGGGGGTGCTTTCCTGAGTAAACTGGGTATTGGTAATATCACCCCAGCTATGGTGTTTCTTGCATAGGATGTGGCTGAGTTGGCATCAGAACAGCGTCCTGGGCCCCCCTTTAGTAGCGGCTGGGTTGTTCCTGGTTCCTGGACCTCCAAAGTCCCTGGAAGGTACCCAGAAGTGTGAAGCAAAGAAGAGACAAGCAGTGAAGAGCATCGGTCCAGGTCCAGGTCCAGGCCATGCAGTCTCCTCTGTCCTGTGCCCTCACAATTATAGGCTGCTCTGCCTGCCCCAGTGCCCTCCGGACCTCACCAGCCCTTAAGTAATGACAGCGCCTACCATGTTCCCGGCAATGCTGTAGGTAATTTATTCAAATAGCTGTTCCCTCCAGCAGGATTATGAAGAAGGTGTCATATTATTCTCATTTCATCAATGAAGCAACAGAAGCACAAAAAAAGGTAAGTACATCAGGGTCACAGAGCTAGCAGGAGCAGAACTGGGATTTCAAACCAGGTAGTTTGAGAGCAGAGCTAGACCTCTCCCTTGCCGTTTTCTACCTGTAAAGGATGTGGCGACTTTTCCTGCTGCCTGGGCAGAAGCGCTCAGCTCCAGCCAATAGAAAGGAGATCTGAGGCAGGCTAGAGGGCCTGGGATGAGCAGGGACCCTGACCTAGGCCTGGGGTTGTCACTCGAGGAGCAGGCAGCCATCGGGGTCCCCAGGGCTCTCCCCTCTCACGTGGGTGACCTAGGGCGCTGCCCTTTCTCTACTCATACAACTCCACGCATGTTGGGCTTCTCAGGCCCACCCAGCAACCCCACATCAGAAGCCTCCTCTCAGGTCTCTCAAGTGGCACCGAATAAGTCGGAATTACGAACTGAGGCAAAGGCCAGCCTGTAACCATGTGAGGTGGGATGGAGGAGGCCATGCCCTGCCTGGACCTGGCCCCGAGCTCTTCTACTGCTGACCCTTGCCTGCTTCACAGGTCTGGGTTCCTTCGGGGGACTTTGGAAGCCAAGCAGCTGTAGATCCTGGGACATTTCCCCACCATCACACTCAGTGCCCTTTGCCAAAATGTCCTTCACTCTTCCATGTGCCTCCCTGGTAGCCTCCGAGCAGACAGCACACAGAATTCAACCGACTGTGGCTTTGCACAGCATGAAGCAGGAACTCAAAAGTGTTTTATTGCATTAACGATGAAATACTCACTTTCTGTTTCCTGGCAATTCTCTGCCTCATTTGCTCCAAAGCCATACAAGGCCAAGCATAGGAAATGGCTCGGTGTACACAGACACTTCTACATGACACCAAGTGGACCCATCATCTTTGTGATTCTCTTTTTCCAAGGAAGATTAGCAGCATTCACTCTAGAAGGGCCCTCAGTTGAGGGTTTATGACTTTTGGAGACTGCGAAGACACTCAGAAAGCCAGAACTTACTGTGGATATTTCCCTAATGTCTTAGTTAGGTTAGCAGCTTTGAGCTCATGAGGACATGGCCTTGCTTGGCTCTGAAGACAAAGCCCACTTAGGCAAGGGCAGGAAGCAAAGCCAGGGATTAGTGGCCGGGCTGCTGAAGCAGACAGGCCTTGTAGCAGAGCCAACCCTGGATGAGGCTGGAGACTACTGAAGCTAGAGACCCTTGCAGCCAGAGAGCCAGGAGGCCAGCAGGTATTTCTGTGGCCACCAGAAAATGTTGAGGAAGGAAAGGTAGGAGATGACAGGGTGAGGGGCGGAGAAGACAGCTGACTTTCCTCCAAGCAGGAAAAAGGGTGAGCTCAATAAATCTCAGTAGTTTTTCATAATATCATCTACTAGCTCTAGGTAGTTTCAAACAAAGTCTTCACCAGAGCCCCAGGAGCCAGTAGGCTCTCATGTAACTGGTGGAGAAGTCTGGTCCAAGGTTCAGCCATTGGCTACTTCAAGCTAGCTATGAAAAAGAAGACATGATCAGAGCAGCATGCAGCTCCGAAGACCTGGCAGGACATGTTGGGACATCCAGGATCTGATTCCCATTCCCTAACCTGGCTAGTCAAGGGCCTTATCACATTCTAGCCCTCTCTGTAGCACCTCACCCGGAGCATTGGGATGCCAGTATTTTGCTCCAAGTTCAGTGGTCCTGAGTTTCAAGGTCAGTCTTGTCCACCTGGGTTCACTTTTAAAGAGATACAAGGTCACTTTAATAGGAGAAAGAATGAAAGATGGGGAGGGAAGTAAGTAGGGAAGAGGGAAGGAGAGAGAGACAGAGATGGAGGGAGTGGGAAAGAGAAACAGAAGGAGAGGACAGAGAAAGGCAGAGAGAGACAGAGAGATAGAGACAGAGATAGAGAGACAGACAGAGATAGAGGCAGAGAGAGAGAGAGACAGAGATAGAGGCAGAGAGAGAGAGAGAGAGAGAGAAAGAGAGAGAGAGAGAGAGAGAGAGAAAGAACAGTGAGAGCTATGTGACAGAAGTCAATTCCCTAGGAAAGGTCTTAGGAGGAAATTGCCTGTCAAATAATTTCAAGGAAATGGCATTTCAACATCCAGCAAACGAGGTTTTCCTCCCATTTCCTGCCATCCATCTCCATTTCTCTTTTCAGTTCTCCCCCTTTCCTTGGTTCACTTCCCTGGCCACAAAGGTCTCTTCCATGCTCTCTCTCCACTCTCCCCAGGCTCAGCTGAGAGCTGTCTCCTTGATAATGCCGCGTCATGAAATTACAGAAATCCCAAATCTCAGATATTCCAAATTCTTCTATGTGTCCCCCAGGACCCGGCTCCGGACATGACTCTCCCAGTAGTCAGCACCGACAGTCAGCAGGAAGAGCAGCAGCTGAAGGGAGCAGGGCAAGTGTGCAGATGGAGCCCAGAGCCCTCTGGCTCCAGGCTTGCTCCTGATATCCCTACCCCAGGCTCTGCCTATGTGTGTGTGGCCCTGGAGGCTCACCCATTCAGAGTCTCTGTTTCCTGTTCTGAGGCAACACCGGGTGAAAAGATTTTAGTCCTGCAGTTCCATCACCCCTGCCCTTGGAGGCTCTCAAATGGGCTTGTGTGAAGCTGTGTACAAACAGATACCATCCTGTGGGCATGACCCCGTGGACCACCTGGGAACTTGCGTGCTGGAGGAGCAGGGGTGGGCGCTGGAAGGGTGACAAGACAGCCCCAACACAGAAGCGAGCAGAAGGGCTGATGGCAGGACGGCCACATGATACTCTTCCTGCAGCCTCAGTTTCTCTGTGTTTGGAAGGAAACCTTATCCAGGGTCAAGTAGATTCCCACTCTTTCCTTTTAAGGGGGCAGAGTAGGGACCACTGGCCGGCTGCTGCGGAGGCACTTGCTCCGAGGCCTTGCTTATCTCTTGCTGCCCATGTGGGCGGGGCTTCCCAGAGGCTTCCAGAGAACTCAAGTTGGTAGCTCATCACCTACTCCACGCTGCTCCGGATGCCACAGCGTCCCCTAGGTCAGCATGCTTGACTCACAGCGCAGTCACTCCTGGGGGCATCTTATCACTGCCATTGGACACAGGAGAGAAAACAAGTTCAGAAGATGAGGGTCCTCATCCAATGAGTGGCAGAGGTAGGAGTAGACTGCAGCACTGGGACTTCTAAGTTCACTGTGCTGCTACTGAGTCATTGCTGAGACCCATGTGACTACACAGGTAATAATAACACTAGTCCTGTGCTAAATCCTTCACTAGGATTATCTCATCCAAGTCTTGGAACACCACGGTGAGGAAAAGAAATCAATGCCTCCATTTTGCAGGCTGAGCGAGGTTTTCCAAAGTCACAAATAGCTTGTCAGTAATTTGGTCAGGTTCAAATCTCTGTGTAAAAGATTTCAGTGGAAGGTGAGAGCTCCACAGGAGGGTGACTGCCTTCTTCCAGAGAAGATCTAGGTTCTACCTCAGCTTTGGTGAGCCTGAGACAGGACTAGGCGGGGACAGAAGGAACAAGTACGAGCGGCCTCCCTTTCATCGGGTCTGCAGGCTTATCTTTCTCACAGGATTTCCTCAGGCCTCTTATCAGTCTTAACAACTATGGTGTCAACATGTTAACTCCAGTCCCTTGTATGGGGCTCCCTTGACAGAACATTCCACAGGCGGGGCCAGAAGTAAGCCCTTGCTTTCCTGTCTCTGGCGGATCGAGCCTCTCTCTCCATGTTTCTCCCTTAAGGCTCTAAGCACCATCACTAACCCAGGCATTAAGCCCAGGAAGGCAAGGCCCATGTCAGCGTGGTCATACACATCCCAGGAGTCCAGTGCAGAGCTGCACATTCATCAGATAAGTGAATCATTCAGTAATTCAATCCAACCACCAAGAACTGGGGAGCTGTTACGTCCTGGCATGGTGGTCAGAGGTAAATATACTGAGTGCCACCTACAGTGAGTCTCAGTCCAGGTACTAGCAGAATAGCCGGCAGTGTCTCCTCAGATAGTTTGTTAAGTGATGTGAAGAATAAGTGGGTGACACTCAGGGTGCCTGTGGAGGAGTGAACCAAGCTGAGCTGGGAGCACAGGGGCAAAGAGCCCCTGCACCCACCTGTGGGCTCCAGAAGACTTTGCTGGAAGAAGCTGAGATGTGACTTGAACCTCACACGACAAGCCGTGTGCATTAAGGGTCCTCAGGAAAGGAGCCTTTGTGGCAGAGGGATGGGCCTGAGTAAAGGCATAAAGATGTAAAAGTATTGCTTGGGGACAGAGCAAAGCATGTGTGGGGCAGGTGACAAAAGGATGACATTTGGAGATCTGAGGATAGGAGTGGGCTATTTCACAGCAGAACTGGAACAACTTTAATCATAATGAGCTGAAGATAAGGTTCCTGATGTTAACACTATACCTATTGGATCATCCGAAAAGATTAAAGTAGATTCACTGTCAAGCAGGAACAAAATGGGATCCCTCATCTCAGTAAGCGCATTTCCAAACACATGCAGGGCATGTAGGGCCCAGGTGTGGAGCTTTTGCAAAGTCTGTGTTCCTAAGGTGCAGGCAACCAAGCCAGTGGTTCATTGCAGCAGGTCAAGAGCCTGAAACGTCTGGGCACAACCGGCAGAACTTTCCAGGTCCTTGTCACCGGACACAGTTCTGACCAGGTCACTGCCTCTCCTTTGTCTCCAGAACAGGGACAAGAGGCTTGGCTGGCTCCTTGGGTCTGCACAAGGCAAGGGCCGCCTGCACCCCAGTTCTCAGGATCCACGAGGGTTCAGAGTCCCGCAGTGGGAGACTCGGGTCTTTTCAGTCCATTTCCTGCTCAGGTTTGGGAATTTTCAGGCAGAGAGGAAAAGGACCCAGGGACAAGTTTTAGGAAGAGGGTAATCGCATCAGGTCAGCGGCCTGGAGAGCTCGGCAGGAAAGCAGTGTCCAGGGAGGCGGGGGACTGGGGGGGGCGGGGAAGGCGAGTGGCCAGGGCGGTGAAGCCAGCGTTACTTTGCCTGAGGCTGCAGACGGAGTCCACAAAACAGCGCGACTGACTGGGAGGGAAGACAGCAGACAGCGAGCAGGGACAGCCGCCCGGCGCGCTGGGGGAGGGGAGGCTGGGAGGTGGCCGTGAGGGCCTCCAACGTGTGTGTGTGTGTGTGTGTGTGTGCGCGCGCGCGCGTGTGTGCGTGTGACTGACAGTGCATGTGTGTGTGTGTGTGTGTGTGTGTGTGTGTGCGCGCGCGCGCGCGCGCGCGCGTCTGGCGCCTGGCCAGGGTGATTTCCCATAAACCACATGCCCCGGGAACTGCCGCTTAAAAGGCTGTGCCGAGCGTTGGCCAGCGAGGCTCGGCCAGTGGAAAGTGAAAGTTTGCCCGGTTCTCTCAGCGCCGCTGCCGCCACCGCGCTCTCTGCAGGCCAGGACAGCGGCTCGGCCCTCGGCCTGGGCGCGGACCTTGCAGCAGCGGCGGGCGAGCGGGCGAGCGGGCCAGCGAGCGATCCCGGGCGCCGAGCGCAACCGGCACCCAGCCGCCCCTATGACCACGCGGGGCGCCGCCGGGCGCTGCCCTTCCATGGTAAGCAGCCGGGCGGTGCGGGCCGGGGCGGGCGGGTAGAGGGCTGCCGCGTGCTGCCCCTTGGAGCCCACCTCCCGCGCTCCTGCTCCGCAGCCTTCCCGCCGCCGCGGCCTCAGGCCCGGCTCCCTAACTGCCTCTGCGCATCGGCTCCCGGTGCTCGCTCGGGCGGCTGGGTCTCTACAGCCTCGTAGCTGCTTCTGGGGCTGCGGCACTTCCCGGGGAAGCAGAGGCTGCTCGCCCCCATTGCACGGAGGGGAACACTGAGTGACCCACGGGCGGAAGAGAGGGCTCTGCAGATGTGGGTGGAGGCCTAGTGTCACTCGGGATGCCCTTCCAGGCAGAGATCGGAGCACTGAGCGTGGCGCTGCCTTTCCCGCGGGCAGCTTTCTCTGACCAAGCACGTGCTTCTGGGCTTGGTGGGTATGGGGTGGGCATTCTGGCTGCAGACGGCTCAGAGGTCATCCAGCTTTAGAATGCCAGGGCCTGCTGAGAGCGACCTGCTGGCAGAGGGGAGGAGAGGGCAAGCCACCACTTGCTCCAGCCCAAGGCAGGAGCTGTTGGGAACTTGGGTGGCTGTTTTAGGAAGACCTGGTCCCCGAGCTGCCAGGCGCTAGCTCCGAATCTTTTTTGAGTGAAGCTTCATTCAATAATTTGTGAGATCTGGGCTTCACATAGGACAGTGGACAGAGGGTTTAGGATTGCAGAATTGTGGACAGGGGCCCCTCAGAGTCTAGAGGGTATACCACACCCCAACAGTGGCAGGAGCTGCTGCAGCTCCTAGAAAACCCAGGGTGATGCTATAAGTACACAGCAAATGGTCTCATAATGTGTTTGCTTCCGAGGAGCTCTAAAGGACAGCGGATCCAGGGGAGGATGTGCCCAGCCAAGAGGCAGGAGATGGGCTGGGAGGGATGAGGTCAGGGGAAGAGAAGGGCCTGGAGATGAGCAGAGGGGGTGGGGATGGGGGCACAAGGGCCAGGTTTGGTCTGGGGCAGCCGAGGCAGTCCCGTGGCACAAGGTCTCTCCAGAGACTTCCGTGCAGGAGAAGATGGACCATAACGGTGGCAGGCGAGGATGGACAGCTGTGCTAAGACATCCCACAGTTCTCCAAGCCTGCTGCAGATTCCTTCCCTGGGCTGCTCCCACAGGCAAAGTCAGGGTGGGAGGAAGAAGGAAACCAGAAAGAGCCTGCCTAGCCAGATGCGAGCTGCAGCCTTAACCCTTGGACGCCCATCTGGGCCCTCTTGCAGCAGCTCTTAGGCCCCAGTCCATGGTGGCTCCCTTTGGCCATCCTCAAAGCCAGCCTCCTGCACAATGGCCACACGGTCCCACTCTGGATGCCTGTTGTGCAGCCCAAAGCCAGGTATCCCTTGGCTAAGCACTGTACTCACCTTGCTGTCAAACATCTATATTCTACAATGTGCACAGTGGGGCTTTCTGCCTGGGCATCATCTTCCCCAGAGGCCCCTTTCTCCATAACCTGCACCTGGGGCTCTGATCTTCCATGGCATCCCTCCTGGGGCAAAGTCATGTGCAGCTGCCCCTAATAGGTCCTGAGCCTGAAGGGTCTGAAGGCCAGAGCAGCCCCTCCCACCCAGGGCCCCAACCCCAGCTGCAGAGCTCAAAGTACCCTGCAGTGCATGACCATCCTCCCTGTCATCCCAGGTCAAGCCAGGGCACTCACAGGCCTGTGCTAAATGCACTGGGCCACCAAGAATCACCTCTGTCCAGGTGCCCCCTCTATGCAGGTGAACACTTCTGGTTGGGAAAAATTCAGAGGCCATCCAGCTTTACAACACTAGGGCCTTCCTCTCCTGCCATCAAGCTCTCTCTGAGTTCCAAGGCCTCATTCTATCCCTTACCCCTGTAGCCTCCCTGATAGCTCAGCCAGACCTGTCTTTGTAAGAACTGGCAAAGCTTTGGGGTTTAGATATAAATCAGCATATTATTGTGAACAGCTTCATGGCCCCCTGTGTTTTTCTCAATGTGCTACTTATTTGTAGTAGTTGTCCCATCATCTGGATTACTGGGACAAAGCCCAGAGCCCGGGGAAGTGCCAGCCTGCCACCTCACCCTCCCAGCATTTCCCTGAATTTGGGGCCATCAGCTGCCAGGAGGTTTAGGAGCGCCCAGGGGGCCACTTCTAGCTGGGGGGAGATAGCTCAAGGGTCCCACGGCCTCCAGGTGGAGAAAGGGAGCCCTAACACCAGGGATTGGGATGAGGAGACCTCAGGGAGGAGGAGGAAGGGAGAAGCAAAGAAAGGCAAAGCAGTGGGAGCCAGTGCTGTCACTCTGGGGCTGGGCAGCTGCTGAGTCAGGCAAGTGCTGAGAGAAGGGAGCCTTCTCTGCGGTGACAGGAGCTGGCTGGCTGGGTGCGCAGCCTGATGGAAGTGATAGCAAAGTGCTAGCCAGGGATGGGCCAGAGCTGGCACTACAACCTCTGGTGAATCAGTTTGACTTCTTTTTGGAACATATTCCTGGGGTTGCAGAGGGCCTCCGGTGTGGGACCAGTTCCTGATGACATTTAGCTTGGTCCCCTGGCTCTTCCAGTGGCAGTCAGATCTGGAGAGAACCAGGTATAGGGAAGGTCTAAGCCCTGGGGAAAAGGTCTCTGGCTAGCTGTCTGGAAGCTGGTGCATGAATCTGAGGACAACTCGCCAGGTGCTTGACTCAGTGTTAGCGTGGCAAGGGTCCAATGATGGGTAGCAGCTCCTGTCCTTGAGGGGCGTCCTGTGCCATTAGAAATTAGACAGGTAGACACGCCACCTGTGTCATCGCCAGAAGTTTGATGTGTACCTGAGGTTGTCCTGGCTTCATCTGGGAAGGCTCCTGAGATTGCAGTTGGGTTGTTAAAAGGAGGAAGCAAAATAGTGCATTGGTTGATAGTAATTCCCGGGAAATCTGGTCTTGAGGATGCTGCATAATAGGGTGGGAAGCAGAGGCTGTAGTGTGACAGGTCTGAGATGGTTGACTTTTGTCCTCAGTAGTGTAGAGAAGTAGCTGGGGAGAGTGAGAGCTGGGGAGAAATGACATGTTCTCTGTCGCAGGCATGGCTGTGCCCCTGGCTGCTACTGGTCTTTCTCCTGCTGAGCAGGAGCATTGCTGAGGAGCTATCGGAGCACTGTAGCCACATGATTGGGAACGGACACCTGCAGGCCCTGCAGCGCCTAGTGAGTATGTGGCTATGCCTTCTCCTTCTGGGGAAACAGTCAGGGGTCAAGGAATGGGTCAAAGAAGAGGGACTGCAGGAAAGAGGGCTACGTAGGCCATGCCTCCCTGCTGCTCTCCTTACTGACCTTTCCTAAGGCTGAGATTTTAGATCTCCATGTCCTGAGGCCCTCACTGACTCCCCTGAAGCTGAGTAGGGTGGCAGGTTGCCCGAGTCAGTGGTTGCCCCAGAGCGGGCACTGCCCATTCTAAAAGAGCTCCTAAGGCCTGCTTTGGCTCAGGGAATCAATGCCTCTTTGGAAGATAGCCCCATCTGCCTGCTGATCCAGATGTTGTATGTAACTCCTGGATTCCCAGATGTGCTGCCAGCCTGGCACCAGGGCCCTACCCAGATTTGGAGGGGAGGCTCCTGCCTAACTACCAGCCCTCCACCCTTACTTCTCTGGCGCTGGCCCCTGAAGCTGCAATGGCCTGCTCATCTGGGCCATGAAGTAGCTGTGTCTTTGAAATCGTCAACAACCCCAAACATGGTACAGCCAGGCAGTGTCAGGGTACTATCATGGCTTCTGTTCAGCCCAGAAGAGAATGCATCATCCCTCTGGGCAGCCAGGTGGGGTGGGACACCACTGGCTAAGGCCAGCCCCAGTGCCCTGAACTTAGGACTATAGGCTGGGCCTTCTATCTCTCTGTCCCCTCATATTCCTCCTGCATGTAACAGCTGCAAGCAAAGTAGACCAAAGGCCATAGCATTCTCAAAGGTTTAGAACATAAACTCCTGCTCTGGAAGTCTAATAGGGGCTTCAAATGCATTATCCCTGTCCCCTATAGATGCTGAATTCCCAGAGCTCAGCAGGTTTTGCTTGAATTTCTGCCATAACAGGGTCCTCACTACCTCCAACCAATTGTACCTACACTATCCTATATATTCCTTATACATTCTTTCTTATAACAAACGGGCATTGCAATTTCATGAAGTACAAGGCAGAAGAGAAAGACTTTTTGCTATTCCACAACTTTCCTCCAGGCACCTGGAAGGCACAGACCTTCCCCCCAGCCTTGGCTTTGTCTTTCCAGGGGTGGCTGGGCTAGGCAGGAGCCAGATGAAATTCAAACCTTGATCTATCCAGAAACTATGGTGCCTGGGCCATGAAGGAGCCCCTGTCTCCATTTAATTGGACCAACAGAACCGTCAACAACTCTGAGGCCAGCCTAGCCGAGCTCTAGGTACCCTGCAACTACTGGCTTGCTCTCTCTTACAGATTGACAGTCAGATGGAGACCTCGTGCCACATTACCTTTGAGTTTGCCGATAAAGAGCAGCTGGTGAGTGGCAGCTATTAGCGAGTCCATGTGTCAAGCTGTGTGCCTCTCCTAGGGGTGGGGGCGTGTGGGAGCATGAAGGCAGCAGAAACCCTAGAGCTGGAAGGATGAGGGCGTGGCGATCCCGGGCTGTTCAAGCCTGCGGGGCCAACAGTCAGAGCTGAGCAGGATGCAGGGCTCAGGTGCTCTGCTCTTCCCATCTGGCTGGTGCGTAAAAGAGCTTTCTGTGTGCCCAACACTTTTCCAAGTAGGCCGAACAGTACCAGTAGGTGGGCCACATTCATTGCTCATGATCCACACAGAGGTTGAAGGAGCTCAGCTAGCAAGTGCTCGAAGCCTGATTGGAGCTCAAGCACTTTATCTCTAGGGCCTAAGGAAGGGATAGCCTTCTTTCAGATTATATGCTTTAGAAAACCATGTCCCCATCATTCTCCAGCCAGCCAGCAGTGAGGGAAGTGATCCAGCCCAGGCTCCTAACCCGCACCTCGCCAGCCACCAGATGTGGCTGATTCTGCCTCCCAGCCCCTCCAGGCTCTGTCCTGCCTGCTCAAATCAGTCACTCAATTTCAGGAGCCTCTCCTGCCTTAGTCCGGTACACACAACCCCACCCGCCCACTAGGGGGAGCTTTGTGAAACCCCAACCCGTTCCCTTGGCTCCTCAGGGGCCCCAGCCCTCTAGGAGAAAGCCCAGGCTGCCTAGTCGGGTGTCTCTCCCCCATCCCCCTGCCCAGCCCTTCCCCTCCTCCTTTTTCTCCTCTGAACTCTTGCTAATGCCTGTGTCTCCTCTGCAGAGAAGTCACCCCCCTACACTGCACCTCTTCACCTTTGTGTCCCCTGTGGTGTCATCTCTGAGTTCCCACATACCAAACCTGCACCCACCTCTATTAAAAACAGAAGACCAGCTCCCAGTCTAAAGAGCAGCCTCTGTATTTCATTCATCCACTTCCTCTCTCACTCAGGACATTATTAGAAATGCACTGGACCAGGTGTAAGAACCAGAGCTAAAATAGTTTATGTCTACAAAGCAACTGGCTTCCTGACAGGGAGGGGAGACACTGAGGGCACTCCTTCAGAGCCCCTGTTTTCTGGAAGATTTGAAAGTCCCACAAGGCAAAGGAGAGGGAGCAGGGCTAGGGGTCTGCCCCTAGCCTCAGTGTACGCATCCACCCGATAAAGCCCTGTATTCCAAAAAGCCAAAGGTCTTCCTAGTCATAACCTATGTTTCCTTCACTTTAGTTTAGTCCCCACAGTGCTAGGTCCCAAGAGAGAGTGAGAGACAACCTGAAGGCAGCATTCTCCTCATCGCTAATACAGAGCATCCCTTTGGGTGAGAGGAGACCAGGCTGCCGTCCTGCATGTACCTGGGACAGCAGGCATCTAACATAGAGCTTTGGTTCCAGGCCTCATCTGCCAGGCCATAAATTCTTGGTTCCTGCTTTTCAGAAAGACCCCGTGTGTTATCTTAAGAAGGCGTTTCTCCTGGTGGAAGACATAATGGAGGACACCATGCGCTTCAGAGATGACACTCCCAATGCCAAGGCTATCCTCCAGCTCCAGACCCTCTCTGTGAGGCTGAAGAGCTGCTTCACCAAGGATTATGAAAAGCAAGACAAGGTGAGAGGGTCCTGGACGTACAGCACTAAGTAAAGTGACGGGTGCCAGGGGAGGTACCAGCCCTGCCCACAGCCACAGGGTACATCCGCTCACCTCCCCTCGTGCCATCACTTGCTCACTCACTTATTTATCCACTCTACAAACCTTGACTTAGGACTCAGGGCCAGGTGGCACAGGGCCAGGAGGGCTGCTGTCCTCAGAGTAAGAAATTCCTGGTTCTCACCCTTGCGGAACTTGGGGTCAAATGGGGGTGGGTAGCTATGAAGAGATGGAACCCTACAAACCAGCAGGGTTGTTTGTTCACTCGGGACTCACCCCTAAGTGCCCATTGTGTACAGGGTGCTGTCCTAGACACCAGGAAGCAGCTGTGATCGAAACACAAAATTCCCCACAATTATAGAAATGACATTTGGGGATGGGCGGGACAGTGAATAAAATATACAAGTAAATATGTGGATGGGGAATGCTGATAACTGCCTTAGAGAGAGTCAGCCAGCCACGGGGAGGCCTGCAGGAGGTGAGAGAGTGAGCCGCGGGCTCTGAGGAAGCAACAGGCAACTCTACAGTAAGTGAGAATGCAGAGAGACAAAGAAGGCTTCCAAGTGAGAAGTAGTAACTTGAATTCCAAAGATGAGTAAGTGAGAAAGCAATAAGGATGGAAGAACATTCCAGAACAAGGACTGCCATGCACAAGGCATGCTATGCAATGCTGTACTCCACAGCAAGGCATGCGCTCAGGACCCACAGGAGGCTGATGCGGCCGATGCCTGGGAAGTGAAGGCAGGGACAAGAGAAGGAAGGAACTGGACTGTGTGGGCTACCAAAAATGTGGGATTGTTGTCTTCATTATGAGGGAAGCCACTGTGGCCTGGTCAGCGACCTAATGCCACATACGCTGTGCGACTGTTCTGGTTGCTACAGAGGACAGAATGGAGGCCAGACTCTCAAGTCACAGGGAGGGTGGCAGCTTGGATCAGAGGGTTGGATCAGAGGGGGGTTTGGGGTGTTGGGTGAAGGCAGAAGTGAGGATGCGTCCCCACGCGCTGGGTGCAGACCTCCTTTGTGCATGCAGAGGAGGCGAGGGGCTCGGGAGGGAAAAGCCGGGGTAGCTGTATCTTGAGCACTTGGATAGCTCAAGGGTGCTAAAGTGGCAATGGGTAGAGTATGTCTGGGGGAAGAGCCGGATCCGGCCTTGGGCACATTGGACCTGAGGTGCTTGAGGAATGGCCGGGTGACGCTGAGTAGGTGGCTGGGTGTGTGGCTCCTGAGTATCACAGGCAGCACACTGACAAGAAGCGCTGCACGAAAGCTGCCTGAGAAGCCCCAGAGCTGGATGGCGCTGCTCCTAGTGAGGGGAGAAGCAGGCCCAGGAACCCCAGCATTTAAAGATCACGCAAAGGAGAGTTGCCTGGGGAAGAGCAGCTCGCGAAGGGGAACCAGGAGGAGGTCGCATCTCGGGGTGTCAAGGTGAAGGAACAGCCAGCTCTTCAAGTGGTGTGGAGAAGTCAGGCACAATAAGAGCTGCCAAGTGTCTGCTGGGTTGGGCAACACCATGGCCACTGCGTAGAGGCAGATTAGAGGGAACAGAAAGAAGTGGAGACAGCGCTGTGGGGAAACCCGGTGGCTGGAGGGGGCATGGGGATTAGGGAGCAAAGAAATTCTTCAACAAGAGATACTAAATCTGTGGTTTCCCAACAGTAAGGTAGCTGAGAGTCACTAGAGAGCAGGTTTAGAATGTCAAGTCCAGGCACAGACTCCTAGAGACTGAGCTTCCCTGGGTCCAAGAGTGGGTCCAGGAATCCATATTTTAAGAACCTGTGCCACCCATGATTGAGATAAAAGGTTCTCGGGCACATGTGGGTAGATACCTATTCACCAACAGAGCAGCCAGTGAATGCCGAAGGCAGGCGGATATGAGTCGGAGTGGCTGTCAGGGTCCTGGCTGAAAATCCTTAATGCTGACTTTCCTGGGGAGCCCGAGGTGAGGCGTGAGGGAGACTGGTTTACAGAGAACAAGGCAAGGAAGAACCAGCAAGCTCGACTCCCCACTAGCACCCTGGGGGGAAGCTTGGTAGTGTGCTGCTCTGACTTCACACGTGAGGAAGGACCCCAAGCTGGACAATGTGTTGGTTGCTGTCACCTAGCTGCCAAGCAAGGGAACTAGGCCAGGTTGTTGCTTCATACATATAGCTGGTAAACATGTACTACAAGCTACTATGTGCGGTCCATAAAAATGCAGCCATGTGCTTTAGGACATTGCAGTTGAGGAAAGCCCAGTTCTCTGCTGTGTATGTCTGCTTAAGGAAAAGCGTGGTGCCTGGCAGCTACTGGCAAGCAGGCCATGGATGAAGTTAGGGGCATGCACGAAAGGAGAGGTAGGACCAGGGCTGGGCCTGAGGAATTCCAACCTTGGAAGTTGGGAGCTGGTGAAGCACAGCGAAGCCACAGCTGGAGAGGCAGAAAGAAGCCAAGAGGGTGAAGCTTCTCAGCTCCAGTGGGCATGGGAGCCCGGTCCCAGGAGCAGAAGGAAAGACAGCCACTCCGCAGCCATGCCTGAGCCACCCTCAGCCCGTCCTCCCAGGTGCGCCAGCGCCAGCACCGGAGCGCGTCTCCTCCCACTCCCCCACGCCATTCTTCACACCATTAGCAAGATGAGTTTTCTAAAATTCAAGTCTCAGTGTGCCACTGCCCACCTCCCCAAAAACTCTTTTGTGGTTTTCATTTTCTCTATGGATAAAGTTAAAAGTTTCTGACACGTTCAACAAGGCCCTACAGAGCAAGGACCTGGCCGAAAGCCTTCCAGTTGTGTCCCTGTAGACTGTACTGCAGCCACTCCCGCCTTCCAAACACTCGGGGCGGTTCATGCACTTTTCTGCCTCCGGACCTTTGCAGTCTGTTCTCACTGTCAGGGTGGCTCTTCCCAGACCTACCTCTTCTCCTGATTAATTTGCCTTTCATCTTTTGGTTGGTTCCGTGGGGAAGTTGTCCCTGGACCCTCATTGAGTTCTCTTCTGTTATGGACCTTTAGATTGCTCAGCACTTTCCCATAAAACTCCCTGTAGATGGGACAATTTCTTTCATACTAATAGCCTGCTGGGCTCAGTGTTCAACTCAGCCAGGAACTATATGTCTCTTGTTTGTTGTTCCATACTCAGTAATTAACTAGAGGCCTGGCACATAAGTATGTGTGGATAGATTCACGGGTAAATGACATAGCTCACTACCTCAGAACTGAGTCTCCTCTTCTTCTCAGAGGAGAAGGGAGGAAGGAGACAATGGGGGCAAAGAAGACTGATGTGAAAAAGGCCAAGGGAACTTAACAGATGTGATAGTTACGCGAAGCCAGAGGGCATGCTCACCAGGGGGGTCCTGCTGTGCTTCCAGGCCTGTGTCCGAACTTTCAGTGAGACTCCTCTCCAGTTGATGGAGAAGATCAAAAATGTCTTCAATGAAACAAAGAATCTCCTTGAAGAGGACTGGAAGATTTTCACCAAAAACTGCAGTGACAGTTTTGCTAAATGCTCCAGCCCAGGTAAGCACCGACAGGCCGCAGGGGGAAGGTGACACGTGAGGCTGGGAGGACCAGCTGCTCGACACCTATCTGTGTGTGTAGACGTGCTTGTTTCATGTGTACGTGTGGCTTTGTGTACCCTGAGCCTTGCCTGACGTGTGTGCATGCACAGCACTGTGTATCTGCATGTGGAAGCGGGGCTGTGAGGCTGGGGGTGGGAAGCAGCGTGTGCATGGAGGGATCCCCCGGCTCCAGCTCCGCAGTCTGGCCAAACTCACACAGGCTCTGTGGAGAGCAGACAGTCCATTTGGGAGTTTAGTGCCTTGTTCCAAGAGCCCTGCTGTGAACCACCAAGAGACCCATACTCCAGAAGTCCCCAGGATGCCTTGGGTGGCCCCTCAAGGGACAAGGCTGGATTGGAAGTCTGAACATCAAAGTCTCCTGCAGTTGGCTCAGCTTCGTACTTAGCACCCTATGTGTCTTCGTCTCAGCGTCCTGTGCCGCACTGGCCCCACTGCATTCACCCCTGCTCCCTGAGGCAGGGGCTGAGGCCCTCAACTGACCAGTGACCACATCCAGTCCCATTATTTCAATCCCCGAACTCCAAGCTTTGGTCATAGCCCGCGCCAGCCTATTCCTGCTGGTGGCGGTGGGGGAGCAGTTCCTGGCTGGCCATGCATGAAATCAGCGTCTCGGGTGCATCTGTGTCTTTTGTCAGTCTGCGATGTCATGGCTCAATCTGGCTGCTGCTCAGCTGGGGCTTGTCCTCTGGCCACTTAGAACCCCAGTTCAAGTCATCCTCTGGCCTTCCTCACCTAGACCCCAGTCTGTGCTTCTGTACCCCACTCTGCTCTCTGTCCATAATACCCTGTCCCCTGTGCCTTCCCTGCCTGGGTCCTTTCATGAGCAGTCCGTCCCCTGCTCCACAGCCCCAGGGCTGAGTTAGGAGATGAGAAACTGCTAGACCCCTACCCCCTCTTGGCCCCCTGGGGGAGCTGTGCTGGAGGCTAGTGACTCTATTTCCTCCTTGTCTTTCTCTCTCCCTCTCTCTGTGGTTCTTTCAGATGTGGTGACCAAGCCTGATTGCAACTGCCTGTTCCCCAAAGCCACCCCTAGCAGTGAGCTGGCCTCTGTCTCCCCTCATCAGCCCCTCACCCCCTCGAAGGTCCCTAAGGCTGGCTTGACCTGGGATGACTCTGAGGGGACAGATGGCAAGTCCCTCTTGCCCAATGAGCAGCCACTTCACACAGTGGACCCAGACAAGGCAAAGCATCGACCACCCAGGAGCACCTGCCAAAGCCTCGAGTCACCAGAGACCCCAAGTCTTGAGGACAACCCCCCTGGAGGTTCACCACAGCCTTACCCCTCTGGAAAGGCCCCCAGCTCTGGGATGAAGAACATTCTGGACTCCAGACTGGACACTACCTGGGCCTTAGAAGAGGCCTCTGGTGAGGCTAGTGAGGGTCCTGTACCTCACGGGGCAGAGTTTTCCCCCTCCGGGCCAGAAGGGGGCAGCATCCGGGTACAACTGGCCATACCCAGTGACCTCTCAGCATCTTCTCCACTCCCAACCGCAGAAGACCAAGAGCCACCATTGCTGAAGGTGGACCCTGTGAGAGGCACTGGCCAGGTCAAGAATGGCGCTCTTGAGATGACAGACCATTCCTCTATCCAGCCCACAGAGGGCGAGGAGACAGACTCTACCCAGACCCCATCACTGCGACCCCCAGGCCTCAGCCATCCCGCCACCCCTTCTGCTCAGCCACAGCTTCTGGGAAGCCGCTCCTGGAGAATTGTGTTGCCCCTTGGGGAGCTGGAGGGCAAGAGGATCACCAGGAGCCGAAGGAGCCCCGTAGAGCTGGAAGGAGGACAAGCGAGCGAGGCGTTAGCCAGGCCCCTGGCCCCTTTTAACTCCGTTCCTTTGACTGACACAGGCCATGAGAGGCAGCCTGAGAGAACCTTCCGCCCCCAGCTCCCTGGGCTCGTCTTCCACCTGCTGGTGCCCAGCATCATCCTGGTCTTGCTGGCCGTGGGGGGCCTGCTGTTCTACAGGCGGAGGTGGAGGGTAAGGAGATCCCAGGGGAGACAGGAGGGTGCTTGCAGGGGCGCTGCCTGGGCTGCGTGCGAGTGTGACGCGGAGGACGGACTCAGCTCCACCTGGGCCCTACGAGGCTGAGCGGTGGGGTCTGACATAGCGCACAGCGTGAGAAGTAGGAACGGAAGTCTGCTTCTAGCATCAGGAAGGTGCCAGCCAGGAAGTTAATGGGAGGGACAAGCGTAAGGAAGTAGGAGAGATGATTCTGCGGCTAACAGCAGGCTGGCAGCTAGGCAGGAAGAGGGAAGAGGACAGAGAGCAGGGCTGTGCGTGGCGTCTCCGCAGAGCCTTGGCATGAAGACCCTGTGGATGTGCCTGCGTGGGAGGAGAGCGGGGTGGGGTGGGGGGCGGTCCTCAGCGAGAAGGCCTTAGCACTTGCCTCTGCCCTCTGCATGATCCCGACTTCCGAGTAGCTGGGGGCACTCTGCTAACTTACTCGTCAGTGGCTGGGAGTGGGGCCACCATCTTCCCTCCCCCACTGTCTCAGCAAGCCTGCTTTTCCTGTCCCCAGAGCCATCAAGAGCCTCAGCCAGTGGATTCTCTCATGAGGCACCCAGAGAGCAGGTGAGAGGCTGGGTTGGGTTCTGGGAGGCCCTGGCAACCTGGCTTGGGATCGGTTTCCTTTTTAGCCTTGGTAGAGGAGGCTTCCCCTATTACTCCAAGAACATGGATCTATAGAACAGAATGGAGGTGGGGCAGTGGAAGGGACCCTCTTCTTTCCTTAGATAGCTGGAGTTTTTTCAGATTTCTTCCGGTAATTCAGCAGTTCTGGGTCTCCTAAGTCTGAGAGGGTTGGAGCATATCCTGTCGGATTCAGGGTGAGCCCATGGGGCCCTCCCTCCTCAGCTCCTGCTGAAGTCTTACACTAGCCCTGTGCTCTGCCTGCAGCTCCATGACTCAGGATGAGGACAGACAGGTGGAACTGCCAGTATAGAGGAAGCCTAAGGTACGACTCTGATTCTGATCTCACTCCACCCCTTCTCTGTTACCGAAATTCCCGGCTCCCCTGAGGCCCAAGCACTTGTCTCCCTCCCCTCTATCCTGTTCTCTTTTCCATCCACCCATTTATCACCAAATCCGCCCAGATCTCTGTCTCTTTCAGGGCCTCAGGTCTCCCCTCACAGCCCCATTTCCTCTGCCCACCTGAAGCCCCAGGGTGTTACCGCTGCAGTGGGTTTCTAGTCTTGCTGTCACCTTCAATCCCAAAGCAACCAAAATCCTCCTCTTTCAGTGTGGCTTTTTGGAAGATCTTGACCCTCTTGGGGAATTTTCCGTAGCACTGTGTGACCGCCCACTTCTAACACATCACCAGATACTGAGCTCCTAGCAGCCACCCTTGGCGTGCACCTCACGCCAAACTGTCCCACCTTTGACAAGGTCATTTCTACCTTCCTGCTTTTGGAGTCATGGTGCCACAGCACCTAGGTCTGAGGAGGGCTCTCAGGTCCTCTGGCCCTCAACCACCTCATCAGGACCAAGAGGCCCTACATCCCCAACATGGAGTTGACCAGCTTCCTGACTCGTCTGGACCTTAGCAAGCCGTTTGCCTAGTCACAGTCCATGCTTTCCTCCACTAACACGGAGAAAGGCCCTCGTGTGGGGAAGAGCTACCTCTCCTGTCCCTTCTTCGGGGTTCCTACTTCCTCTTTTCATGAGGCTCACAGACATTTAAAGTCAGCCATCTAGGTTCTGGTTAGGAATTCTCTATGCAAAACATAGCCAAGCCCCTCAAATATTCTTTCTATGATATGGTTTCAGACCTCTCACCATCCTGGACATACTCGTCTGTCAATATCCCTCTGAAAGTGTGGTGCCCAGCCCTGGACCCAGTACTCCAGGTGTTGGCTGGCCAGCTCAGAGTACAGTCGGACTGCTCCCTTCCTTGATCTGGACAGTACTCTTCTCATGCTAATTAAGATTGCATTAGTTTCCAATGACTGTGTCATATTGTGGTCATATATTCAGCTTGTGGTCTGCTAGGAGCTCTAAATCTATTTCCCATGAGCCCCTACCCAGCTGACCTTCTCCATCCTGTACTTGGACAACCTAATGTTTTTAACTAAAGTACAGAACTTTATACTCATCTGCGTTCAGAACACCTTGTTGGGTTCTGCATATTCCCCCAGGCAACTGACAACATTTTCACTCCCAGTTCTGTCATTTTTGTGGCCCTCTCAGCTGGGTCCCTGCATGTGGATGAGTACCTTCTGCTGGGAGGCCTTGCCCTCGTTGTTGCTAAAGACGGGGTCTGTGTTGTTCCCACCCGCAAGTGGCTCATCAGAAACCCTTCTGGACTGTCTCCCCAGCCCTCTTGGTGCTCCTTGAATTCATAGCCCTCTGCTGTTGTGTACCTTGTCAATGCTACATTGGCTTACACCTTCTTGGTTGCTGCTTCTCTACATTTTTAAGTCTTTATGTGTGTACTCTGCACTGCTGAGAAGATTGTAAACCACTGGGGACAAGCACTGTCTTCCACCACTTCTTTTTCCTTTCCAGGTTCTAGTTCAGATAGTTTCTCCATTACTTGCCAAAAAAAAAAAAGAATGTTGACTGGCACACTCCAGGGCTGGTTCGCAGGCCAGCTCTTTTAACTGACCAGTCTTCTGGCTGACTAATTAGTCAACTTAATTAACTCTGACACCAGAGCTTCTTGGGTGGCAAACAGACTGACTAGCTGTACCTGCCTCTGTCTCACTGTTGAGCGGTGAGCTGACTGGGTAATCAAGCAGCCAGCAAACTGCCTGCCTCATGGATGTGCTGGCTGCGCATCTGGCCACCTAGCTGGGTGACCCATTCAGGTTCTAGTCCACTTACCAGCTGTGAGCACCTTAGGGCCTTCCTGTGTGACAGGACTGCTCCTCTAGGGGACCTGACAGAGGCTCAACACTAAGGGAACTGGCTTAGAAGAGCAGCCATCAGATCTGGAATCCTGGGTCCCTCTTGTCAGTAAGGAGGGGGAAAGAAGGAGAGTGGAAAGGCCAGGGCAGTGGCAGAACTGTAGGAAAGACCCTGTCAGATAAGCAAAGGATGAAAGCCCTTTGGGAATTTTTGGCCCAGTGTTGTGCTACCTCCTATCAACCAGCATTTCTCCTCCCCCCACCACCTGTGGTCTTGCCTTGGCCCTGAACCCTCCTCTTTTCATTCTATTTTCCCTGCCTACCTACTCTCAGGCCTATTCACTTCTTCCAAGATTTTACTTGGAGTGGGGACCAGGGTAAAGGCCACACTGAGGCCCACTTGGCCCCCTGGATCTAGTGGGTGGCCTATAGTGGCTCTGTCAAGCACCAGCAATCCAGACTGCTGCTCTGAGGAGGGAGGTGAGAACAGGCCACTCAGAAGCACCTGTGAGAGACACAAGGCTCCAGAGAGTGCAGACGCCAGCACCTCAGCCTGGGGAGCCTGCAAGGAGAAGGCAGGCCAGAGCACGCCCTCTTGGTCCTTTTGCCCTCCTGGGCCAGGTAGGGCCTGTGGCCAGGCTATGCCAGTAGGGCTCATGTTCAGGCTATAGTTCCCCCTTATTTCTCCTCTAGAGCATGGGAACGGGCTAAGAGCCAGAGCCCTGGGTCCCATCTCCCTCCTTACCCATCGTAGGCTTGACCAGTAAGGCCGTGGACATAAGGGAGGGAGGGAGGCGCCACACAGGGTCCAAAGTCAAACTGTTGGATGGGGTCCAGGGGATTTCTGCTCTGGGAACAAAGCGTTCTAAGGATGCTGGGCAAGGGGACAAGGGCGGGGGTGGGGTGGGGAGAGGGCAGGGCCCTGGCTCTTGCACATGATGCGAGAGAGGCAAGTCCCTCAGTCCATCTGGGTAGTCAAGAGGCTCAGGGGTAGCACACCCAAGGCAGGGGACAAGGGACAGATTTCCTTATCCCAAAACTATGCATCTGTTACCTTTGCCTTAGTATCATCTGCCAAGATATTTTCTGTGAAGGTAGAAATGCAATTCTTTGCTACAAGTAGCAGGCATCACCATTAGTTTGTCTGACATCTGAGCCTACCTTGCCTGAGGAGGGGTGCAGCCTTCTCCCCTCCAGCCGCTCTGCTTGGGCAGCGGCCCCTCCCCCTTCTTGATTCTGACCTCCACCAGGCCCCACTACCTCCCCCTGTGGTCCCTGGTTCCCAAGAGGAAGTAGGAGATGAGGCCAGGCAGTCCAGAGGCTTGGCTGACTGCCAGGCCAAGCCGCCTCTTCCCTCTGCGGTGTCTGGAGTGTCCGGGAGGGTGAGAGAAGGGATGGGAGGAAATCCTGCCTGCAGCACTGACAGCCACCCACAGGAATGCCACACCTCTCCAGGCCACGTCCTCAGCGACCCCTCCACACTCCCCCCAGGCTGACCAGCCTCCTCTTTTCTCCCTACAGCTGGGCATGCAGGACTGTCTCTCCACGGGAGAAGATACAACAGGGCCGTCCGCCACCACCCTCCCTGGCTCTTCTCCTGGAAATGTGGCCTTTCTGCCACCTGATCCCCTGCCTGCCAGGACTGGACTGGAGTAGCCGGGCTGGAGTTCCTACGACTTGACCCTCAGACTTTCAACGACTGAGAGAAGGCCAAAGGACGCCGCCCACACTGCCACTATTTATTGTGGGCCCTGGAGGCCCTGTGAGCTTGAGAAAGGCTGGCGAGCTGGCTCAGGACCTTCTCCCTCGGGGGCTGCCCCTCCGCTCCTTCCTCTCCATGCCAGCACCTGGGTCGGGGGCCCACGTGCCTGTGGCATGTGGGAGACCAGAGTGGATGCTGAGGAGTCACCATTGTTGACATGCAGGGACCTGTCTCCAGAGGGGTCGTGGATGAGGGTAGAGCAGCAGCAGCCTGATTTCCTGGAAAGGAGATCTACACCCTCCACTGACCTGGGTGTCCTGCGCTGTGGCCCGGTGGTGAGGGGAGGCCAGCTCCACTCTCAGGACCTGCCTACCCTGACTCATGATGCCAGGAGGAGGACCTGGCTCTGGCCTCCACACCTCCTTCCCTCCAGCCCTGGCCAGAGCACCTCCTAGAGGCTGGGCAGAAGCTCCCCTCATGAAGGAAGCCATTGCACTGTGAAAACTGAACCTGCCTGCTGAAAAGCCTGCCCATCTACCCTACAAGCAAGCATCCGTCCAAACGCCCCCCACCTCCCCAGCCTCTCCCCAGCCTCCTACACTGAGCTGGCCTCACCTGTCGACTGAGGGAGCCCCTAAGCCCTAACCTTCTCCTGACCCAGCCTTTGACTCCTTGGGTGGAGCAGGTGGAAGAACCGCCCAGGCCACCAGCCGGAGCTGGCCTTCAGGCTGCGTGTTCACCCAGGTTTCTGCATCTTGCACTTTGACATTCCCACGTGGAAAGTGACTAGAGGGAGAGAGAGAAGGAGGGAGGGCAGCGGAGGCAGAGAGGTGCAGGGAGAGCTCTGACTCAGAGTGGGTCTGGAAATACGGCTATGCCCCTGAGACTGGGGAGACCTCTGCGCCCCAAGCCCTCAGCCCAATGTACTTTGCCTGCTGCTCGCAGGCTTCTGCCACCAAGCAGGTTTTCCCCATCAGGAGCCCTGCAGCTGGGCTGTGCTCCAGCCCCGCCTGCATGGTACCCAGCTCTCCTCTTTTGGTCCTTCTTTTTTCCTGACCCCTAGAGGCAGTGACTCCCTCCAACGCTCACCGCACCCCTACTATCTTGGGCCAAGCAAGGGAGCTGGAGAGGAGTCGGGAGATCCAGGCATCTGCTTCGGGCTCTGCTCTGAGGACCCCAGCTTCCT
This sequence comes from Tympanoctomys barrerae, assembly GCA_002564285.1. Lineage (NCBI taxonomy): Eukaryota > Metazoa > Chordata > Mammalia > Rodentia > Octodontidae > Tympanoctomys > Tympanoctomys barrerae. The sequence continues at coordinate 9,632 of NDGN011364482.1, read as the reverse complement.
GGGCTGGCCCTTGCCAGGGCTCTGAGACCCGGGCAACTGGTGACAGGGCTGTCAACTGTCCTCAGTCCCTTTATGCTGCTGTGTCCCTCCTTTCCTGCCTTCCACTGGGAGACCTTGTCCTCCCTCTTTCCACAAGGGAGAGTGAGGCCCGCTGCCCATCCCAATGATGACGGCTGAGGGGAGGGCAGGTGCGAGCTTTCTTGTGGGGCTCATCCTTCTAGTCACAGACTACATACTCCATGCTAGAAAACATATATTTTTAAATGGAAGGAAAGAAAACAGAGAAAAGAGGCATTCCTCCACACCCTTCAACGTTAAATGTGTAGTATTCAAAAAATCAAAACAGCAGATTCAACCCATTGCAGAAGCTCTTTGTGGGCGCTTGGTGACATCGTAGTGGAAGGAACTCCAGAGCCACCTCTGGGTGTCTCCCTTCTGGCTACCTGCCCAGGGTCCCTTACTTTCCTCTGAGAGAGCCCAGGGGGAACATTGGCTCACGAACTGTGAGAGTGTGTTTTTATACTTGGAAGTGGTGAATTATTTTATATAAGGTCATTTAAATATCTATTTAAAAAATAGGAAGCTGCTTATATATTTAATAATAAAAGAAGTGCACAAGCTGCCACGTGTGAGTCATGGGAAAGTTGCTTCTGGGGTGTGGGTGGCCCATGTGGGAGCAGGCAGAATCAGCTGCCGGGGGAGCCCCAGCTTGGATGGCCTTTCCAAGGTACGTGAAGCAGGAGAGCTCACTCCAAGTCTCAGTCTTGTTATTGAACCCTCCTGCGTATCGGTGTCCTGAACACATCCATCTACGTATCTGCCTAATACGAAGTCAGGCACAAAGCAGCCAAACCTTGGTCGGGCCTGGCCACTGGCCCCAGCCCAGCCTCACCCAGCCAGTGAAAATGGCTGGTTGGGCTCTGTCCAAAGGCCCAAGGGGCCTGAGGGAGGAGGCCTTGACCACTGGGCCTTCTGGCCCACCGGAGAGGGGGTGGCCAGGTACTCACAGGTTGCTGAGGTGGACAGGCGCTGAGTAGAAGGGGAAATACCGGCTGCCCTGGGAAAGGACAAGGCGAGTGAGGGACCTCCTCTGTAGGTGGGACTTGGGGCCTGGAAGAGGAGGGGGGACCAAGACTGTGGCCTTCCACAGGCAAGGGGCTCTTAGAGGGGCCAGCACAACTGAAGGTCCGCATTCCCTAAGCATACACCTGAGATAAGAAGGACCTTCCGGCCCCAGATGTGGTGGACACATCTGGTTGTCCTCAAAAATTCTGATATCTGAGCCTTACACTAGATCAAAATACTGGGATCCCAGGCAGGAACCAAGAGTGGGAATAGCTAACACATTTCAAGTGACTCAAATGGGATCCAGAGTGCGAAGCAACTAGAGCCACACTGGCAGAAATGGCCTCTGTGAAGCTGCAGTTCCCCCAGTGAAATGAGAGCAAGATTCGGCTCCTCAGCCTCAAGCGGCACACGGGCTGCCATGTTGGTCAGCACAGACAGAAGACACGGGCATCATTGCAGAAGCTGTACCAGACAGAGCTGCCTGGGAGGACCAGGGACAGAGATCCAGGACCGGCGTCAAGTGCCCAGGAGTTGCCGCCAACTCTTGTACCCCATCCCTCACTATTTCCCCTTCTACTCAAAAGCAGCTCAGGAAGTTTCGAAGAAACACTTTTCCTTCAAGCTTCTAGCTCATTAAGGTCTCCTCCTCTGAGAAGCCTCCAGCTGACTCAGGCCGCTCAGGGCCATCCAGGGTTAGCTCCTTCCCTCCCTGTGCTCCTCCACCCAGCCTCTGCCCCATCAGGCTGCAGACTGAGGCAGGATCTGTTCTGACCCTCTTCCTATCCCTGCAGTTGAGAGGACATGTGGATCCTGAACACACGATTAAAGACCCGGTAATGCAAATTCTCACCAGACTTAATCAATGGCATCTCCTAGGGCCCTGACTGGTATTAACCAATGAAATTAATACCTAATAACCACAATCAGTGACCAAGCAGGGGAAGGATTTTCAGCAGGGAGATCTTGCTGTCTGCTGAGGGAAATGGGGCTTGGTTAGAACTCTACTCACAGGCATGTGTGCAGGGAAGACATGTTTTAAGGATCTAAGCAACACCTTCAGGGGAACAAACAAAACCAGAAAATTCTACCGTTATCTACCTTTCCTGAAGCCCCAGAAGTGCCAGAGACACTCAGTGGCCCTTTCCTTGGGTAGCTGGAGCTACTTAGGAGGCATCAGACCACTAGTCTATTCACTGGATTAAGAGTGAGAGCCTAAGTCCTTGACTTCGATGTCTTTTGGCCTAGCTATGTGACCTTGAGTTAGATGCCAACCTTCGACACTCACTTTTCTCCTCCTCTGTAGAACTACTTCTAAAGATGTGAGCCAAATGTACTTAATCTGACATTCAAATAAAGTGACCAGCCCAAAAGCACTTTGCGGGCTCCCAAGGGCTGCAGTGAATAAAGTACACTCTGACGCTGCCCCTGCCAGCTGGTCCTGCAGTGCCCCTGCCAAATAGTTTCCTTCTGGGCACACACTGGGGAGTGGAGATGCTGCCTGAGCCTGGCTGATCTCCCTGGAAGGTGGGAGGGCCTGGTGGGACAAGGGCCTTGCTGTGCGGGTCAGGAACTCCTGTTCCGAGGATGAGCAGAGGGGCCCAGCCAAACCTCTAAACCTCTATCCGGCCAGAAGCAGGAAAGTGAATCAGACGCAACCAGGAAAAGCCTGAGGTTAACCTCATGCAGACTGTGGGCCATGGCAAAGCAGAGGTTGATGAGTGCGCTGGGGTCCGGGTAGCGCCTGGTGGGCACCCCACCCCTCGAGCAAGGCTCGAAGGTTGTTTGGGGGTGGGGAGGGGCAAGGCAGCTGAGGGAAGGAGAGGCTCAGTTTCCCAGCCGGCTCTCCTCCCCTGGCCCAGTGAGGTCCTCCCTGCCAGAGCAGCGCTCTGTCCCCTGGTTTTCCTCTTCAGTTTCAGGGGTGCAGCATCTGAACAGGGTCCGCTGGCGTGGATGCTGGGATGGCTGAGGGGACATGGTGGCCTGTGCCACTCTTGAAAGCCTCACAGCTAAGTGGCTGAGCACAGAGAGGCCTGCTGTCTCCCCGTGCAGAGACTGTAGCCTGGTCTCCAGGCTGGGGCTACCAGGAAAGCTTGCAGGCTTACCTCCGGAGAACTGTCTAGAGTCCACACTGACTCATCTTCAAAAGTGGGCGGCTGGGAGTCCGAGGAGGCTGTGGATGACAGCCATTGCAACACCTCAAGCTCTGCAGAGGCAGTGCCGGGACAAGCAAGGGCTGGGCGGGCGGCTCTGCACCTCACAAACGGAAAACAACTAAGCACAGACAAAAGATGGCTTAGAGGCCAAGCAGAGAGTGTCATTGCGTATGTTCTTTGTACAAACTTGACTTGAGGAGTGCAAGGAGAAATGCCCGGATGCTTCTGTCAACTTTGCAAAGCTTCCTAAGAAGTGCTCAGAAAGGTGGCATGCCATGTCTGCAAAAGAGAAAATATTTTCCTGCATTCAACATACTACACAGTGATACTTCATCATTGAAAAGTTTTTGGCCATTTAATTATCTACCCACTTAAGTATCTCAGGTCTTAATATTCTAAAACCACAATGTAGTTATACAGGTGCACAGAGATTAGAATGTAGTTCCTCAAACATGATGCTAGTGACACTTGAATCCTTACTGTGAAGAGGGGTGACTTGGGCATTGCAGAAAGGCGAGGCGCATCCCCAGCCTCTCCATACTTGATGCCAGGATCCATTCACCTCCTCCCTTCAGTTTGGACAACCAAAAGTGTCATAGGTACTTTATTCCCATATTTCCATTTATAAATGGCCTGATAATAATGCAGGGCACATCTGAAAATATTTAAAATGAGTTACTTTGAAAAAATTAGGTTCGTCTATCGATGCTTTGGAGGCAACAACTTTGAAGCTTTAGTTCTTTTTCTCTTCAAATCTTTGTCTTAGTTTGAATATAAAAATTATTATTTCTATCATTTACTGAACTCTTACGTAAGAGAATGGCATAAGGTAGTAAAACTGGTACCAGTGTAAAAGTGGTACTGGTAGTCCATGAACTGGAAGCCAATGAATAGTTGGTTGATTTTTAAAATATAAAAGAGGGCCAGCCAAATAGCTTAGCAGATTAAAGTGCCTACAAGCAGGTACAGGGGCCGGAGTTTCAATCCCTAGGCCTGCCTTGCTGGCCCCGTCCCCGGGACACTCTGAGATGGCAATTGAGACTGGGTGTGGTGGCGCGTGCCTGTAATCCCAGCTCTTGGGAAGCTGTAAATGGACGGATCACGATGAGTCCAATCTAGTAGTGAGACACTGAACACCTTGTAGGCCCTTCCCTAAAATACAAAAAAATTAAAAATATAAATAGAATAGCGGGCTGGGAATGGGAAGTAGTGGAGAATTACTTTGTATCACATAATGGTGATGTGGAGACTGCGCAGTAGCGTGTTGTGGGTGGGGAGCACCTAGCACACAGTACTTCATCACTCTACATAGCAGTCTTGCGTGCAGTATCTGATTCTGAGTTTGAAGCTCACAGTCATACAGTGAGCACATTGCTGGTGTTTTATGTCACAGCACATTTTGTCTTTGCTCTTTCCTGAGGGATGAAGTTTGTATCTTCCGTGTCCTTGGTCTTTGGAGGCCAAAGGCAGGCTTGACCTTCAGAGCCTTCAGCCTCGTAAAGGTGCTTTGTCCACAGTCCAGGTGACTCTGACACACATGAGGGTTACACACAGCGGCACAAATTCACTTTGTGTGCTGATTTTCAGGGCTAACATAGCTTTAATACATCTATTGATGTACTTCCTGGATTCTCTCTGTGTTTCATGTTAATTTAAGAATAGGTTAAAATCATTTTGACATTTGAGTATAGGTATGCAAGAGAAAAATATACTTGTGCTTACTAACCCTAATTTTGAGGCCTCTGGGAGAAGGTCTCTTTTGACAGGCAGCCCCTCCATTTGCTGAAGAGGCTAAAAATTTGCTCTCCTAGATCCAGCCAGATCTTTGTATGTCTCTGTCTATCTTTAGTTACTTTTTTCTCGTTCCCGAGACAAAATACCCGATGATGCCCCAAATTAAGGAAAGGTCCATGTCCTTCACAGTTTGTGGAGGTTTCAGGCCATAACCAGCTGGTTCCAAAATATGGTGTCATGACACAGGGGCAGTAGTTCAAGGTAACAGAAGACAGCGACAGTAACTGAGAGAAAAGGGGCAGGAAAGCAGGCCTCTTTAGGGAGTGCATGCTCCCTTCCCTGGAGTGGGTGCAGCACCCACACCATCTCCATGCGCTCCTTTGGCACAGGCTCAGGGTGTTTACAAAGTAAGGAGGCTGGTTCCTTGCTGAGTCACTTAGGTAAACACCTAAATTTCACAAGTTGGCACAATTAACAACATCCTGGAGCATAAGGGCATGTCCCCTATACCCTAGGATGCAGACTTCTCAGGTTGGCATGGTGTATCAACCGTTACACTCTCCATTTTATGAGTTTTCTGTCTTATCAGAGTACAGGTTTTCTAAGTAGGTACTGATGATCTCAATTTCTGCAGGATCCACTGTGATTTCCTCAGTTTCATTCCTAATTGAGTGGATTTGGGTCTTTCTTTCTTTCTTTTCTTTTTTCTTTTTGTAAGATTGGCTAAGGGGGCCCGGCCTGATAGCTCAGTGGACTAAAGCACCTACTTAGGCAGAGCACAGTGGTCAGAGTTCGATCCTTGGTGTGCCATGCCAGCCCCGCCCCCAGGGAGCATTGGGACAGTGATTGAGACAGGGTGTGGTGGCATGTGCCTATAATCCCAGCACTTTCAAGGCTGAAAACAAGAGGATCACTTGTTTGAGTCCGATCTATGTAGTGAGACTCTGAACATACTGTAGACCCTGTCCTAAATACAGAAAAAAAAAAAAAAAAAAAAGATTGGCTAAGAGTTTGACTCTTTTATTTAATCTTTCAAACAACAAACTCTGCAATTCATTCTTTGTATTACTTTCTTAGTCTCAATTACAGTAATTTTTGCTCTGATCTTTATAATTTGCTCCCTCATATGTGCTTTGGGTTTAGCTTGTGCTTCTTTTTCTAGAAGTTTGAGGTTCACCCTCTCTATTTTGGAGAGTCACATGTGCTGCTAAGAACGTATATTCTGGGGACCACCCACTCAGGGGCCCCCCTCCTGTCCCTCTCTCAGGAACTTTCTTTCCCTCAATAAATATATTTGTCTCATAAAAAAAAGAATGCATATTCTGTTGCTGTTGAATGGAACACTTTAGATATCTACCACGCCCATTTGTTTGAAGGTTTGATTCAACTCTAATATTTCTTTGTAGATTTTTTTTTTGTCTTGTTCACCTATGTGTGACAGTGGCGTATTGAGAGGGTTCCTATTACAATTGTATTTATGTTTAGCTAACTTTTCATAACAATTAGTGTTTGTTTTATATAGTTGGCTGTGTCAATATTGGTGCATATGTATTTATGATTGGTATCGCCTCCTCTTGGCTTGTTCCTTTAACAAGTGTGTAGAGATGTTCTTTGTCTCTTATGATCAGTCTTGGCTTGAAATCCACTTTATCTGCAAATAGAATAGCAACCGCTGCCTTTTCTCTGGGTTTCTGTTGCATGGAGTATTTGTTTTTCATCCTTTGACTTTCAGTCTATGAATTTTTTTGAGTTAAGTGTATTTCTCGTATGCAGCATATTGTTGGATTTTATCTCTTGATCCATTCTACCAATCTGTTTCTTTTGATTGATGAGTTGAGACCACCGGCACTGATACATTATTACTGACATGTATTGACTTATTCTTGTCATATTATTTTCTGGTTGGTCGGTGTAACTGACTGCTTGCCTTCCTGGTGGATTCATTCGTTTAGGAGGCATGGAACTGTTGTCTTTTTTCTAGACTATTCTTCAGAACTTTTGGAGTGCTAGTTTGGTGGTCATGACTTTCTTCAACCATTCTTTATCATGGAAGTAACTTTATTTCTTTGTCAACTTTGAAATATAGTTTTACAGAGTATATCATCATGAGTTAGAGATTATTTTCTTTTAGGGCTTAAAATGCTTCGAGTTCTCCTTGATTTAATGGTTTGTGTTGAGAAGTCTGCTGGGATTCTGTTAGGTTTTCCTTTATTGGGGATTTGTTTCTTTTTCTCTAACAGCTTTTAATATTCTGTTTGTGTGTTCAATTTTTAGAATCTTAACAATTATGTGCATTGGTATAGTTTTTCTCTGATCATAGCTAATCAAAGTTCTATCTACCTCACTTATCTGTATATGAAATTCTTTTTCTGTGCTTGGGAAGTTTCTGCTATTACTCCTGTGAACAGGTTTTTTTTTAAATTTCCTTTGTGCTTTCTGCTGATTTTCATTAATTCAGATTAATCTTCTGTTGTTCTTCTCTGCATCATCCAACAGCTGTTGGCTTGACTTCACATGATCTCTTGCTATTTTTCAGAAGTCTCTCATATGATGATCAGTAATCACAAGCCTCTTCTAGACCTGATATTCTGTCTTCACACTGGTTGCTTCTTCTTTTTTTTTTAGATTAAATATGCATATGTAAATGTTTCAAGAAGACTTCATGGTTGCCTCCCTTAGAATAGTTCAGGAATTAGGGTTACTCCAGTAAAAATAAATTTCTCCAGGTATGTTTTCCCTCCAGGTACTGATGACTGTTGTTAATGATTATGTGTGATTTATTGATTTTTTTTAACCATAGGATTTATGTGCAGGTCTCATCCTGGGTTGTTGTTGCCTACAGCAGATGATTCTAAGCAGGAAGACCCTTCACCAGTTCGCTAAGCAGCACCCCAGAAGGGTGAGGTGGGTGGAGACAAAGCAGGCCTCTGCTGGTCTGCTGGGAAGGGCAGCTCCATGAGCAGGCGCACAAAGACTAGTGGCTGATCCAGAAGACCAGGGAGTCCGCGTCTTCCAGGAATGGTTCTGGGGCACAAATCAATTTCCCACAGCATAGAGTTGCAGCAATTTCTGGGCCAGCCTGGGCTACAGTGAGACCCTGTCTCAAAAAAAGACAAGGAATTATTAGTTATTAAGTGAGAGCTCAGATCTGCCTGGAAGTGGGCTCGGAGGCCTCGCGCTGCCATCGTGGTTCCTCTGCACTTCAGCTCTGCTGTGGGCAGTGAGTGGATCCTGTGCATCGGTCATCTCCACGCCCCCATCCCTCAGCAGGAGGCAGTGCTGTTGACAGACTCCTGGGCCTCTTCCATGGTGTAGCTGCTTCTGGAAAGACATCTTAAAGGGGAGTGGTTGGCTCTGGTGGAATTTAGGGTTTTCTTCTTTAGCGGATACTCCACGACGATTTCCACAGCATTGTCCTAGTTTACAAGAAATATCCACATTGGTTGATTCTGCCATACATATTTTCAACAAACTCTGGATATCTGTTTGAGCTTATTTTATGGAAGCTAGTTCTTTCCTATGTTGGGCATTCATGATTTCCCTCACTTTCTTAAGCTCTTCTTTTATTTTTATCTGTATCCACTCTAGATTCACTAACCACGTCCTTCATTATGATCCTCACTTCTTTAATTGTCTGTGTAATTGCTGCTGATTTTTTTTTCCTAGAGACTCGTTCATCTCCTTTGTTACTTCCTCTGCTATCATTTCAGAAATTTCAACAGGGTGGCTTTTGATGACTTCCACCTCAATGCTCCCTCTATTTGCTTTTGGTGTACTGGAGTCTGGGCTTGCATTTTGCATCTGTTGTCTTCATTTTCTATGTTTAAAATTTATTTTCTACATTTATGCTTTTATTTTTAAAATTTCTTTAAATTATTGATTTATTTATTTGGTACAGGGTCTCGCTACACAGCTTGGACTCATAGTGATCCTCCTGTCTGTGCCTCCCCAGAAATGGGATTACAGGCATGTGCCACCGTGCCTAGTTCCAGGGCCAGCATAGTGTACGGTACTGGGGATTGAAGCTGGCATCTACAGCTTCGTGGGAGTGTCCAGTTCATCACATAACTCTCCTATCACAAAGGAGGTGGACAGAGACCAGATCCATGCCGGATGGTCCCAGCAAGCCTGCAGTAGGGTTAGGGTGGGGTGCCAACTCTGGTGTTTTCAACTCCATAGAAGTTCAGGCTGAGCCCAGCCTCTGGTTATAGCGTTGGGGCCTGAATCATTCAGCCTGCAACACTCTGGGTGCCTCTTGTCAGCCTGATCATGGCTGCCTCTTGTCAGCCTGCCTGCTTCTGGACATCTCCTGCGGTTGTTCCTGACCAACCACTGTGGGATTTCTCATGGTGGAACTGGAGAATAACAGCTTGAGGAAGAAAAGAGGGAGAGAGGTGGATCCTCAGGACCTAGGAAGGATCTGAAAGGAGCCTACAAGGAAAGCGAAGAGATAGACCACGGTTTAGGAAAGGGGGAGGAAACTGCACTTTTCCCTGGCTCCTGGCTCCTGGCTCCTGGCTCCTGGCACAAGAGAGCAGGCTCAAATCTCCAAAAAGCATGGAGGGTGAGTCACTGTGGGGTTTCAGACCTGGGAGCCTGTCTTAGTTACTCTTCTCTTGTTGCTGGGACAAATACCCGACACCCAAAGTGAAGGAAGGAAAGGTTTATTTAGCTCAC
>NDGN011364468.1:0-19126 GCA_002564285.1 Tympanoctomys barrerae | reverse complement strand
GAGTCCCCTACAGCTCAACATAACACCACGGCTTTACTTCTTATACTTCATTTTTATACTTTTTTGCTGGATTTTTTTTTTCCAGAATTGGGGATTGAACTCAGGCCTTTGTGCTTGCCAGTCAAGCATTCATTCTACTGAGCTATCTCCCTGGCCCTAATTTATTTAAATCTTTGCCAACCTAATAGATAAAAAACTACTGCCTCATGGCATTGAAAGTTTTGTGTTTATTACCCAATTGAATGTACTTTAATATCCAGTATATTTTGATGAATGGGCACTCAGGTCTAACATAAAAAATCTTTTTCTCACTCTGCTAATTTTTCCATTGCTAGTTATTTTTTCTAGCTGATTTATAAATGAAATAAATGCCAACACATTCATATTATTTTAATATGTACTTAAATATTTTTCTCTAACATCCTTCAGAAATATCCTGCAGATTTTATGGGCTTATGTGCTTTATTTAGTACACAAAGTATACTTTTAAGTTGTCAAATCTGTCAATCTTTTGTTTTTTATTGCAGGGAGTATCAGCTGCTATCCAGGTAAAATCCAGAGTCTTTAATCTACATTTAATCTACTATGTTCTATTCTCATTATACCAAACCAAATTCATCTCCCACATTTCCTAAATGTAAACTTTCTGCTCTGCTAAACACAGTCTTGCGTATTTTTCAGTGATGGGCTCTGAAATATAATAGAGAATCAAGTTAGCATTCCAAATCAATGATTTGCCAAAAGTATGAAAAGCATTTTCCCCCCCTTTGGTACCCAGGAAAACCTTAGGACCTTGTGCTTGCCAGGCAGGCCCTTATGGCACTGAGCTATCTCCCCAGGCAAAAATGCAATTTGTGAGGCTTGACTTCTTCATATTTAAGGTCAGGATTTGTGTGAAGTCAAACCGCATAGTGAATAGGAGTGTTCAACATATAGTGAGCGCTTAATAAATGTTGGTTCTCCAATCGTCTTCCTGTTTTTGATCATGCTGAGTCCTCTCTCTGGGATACTCTCTTCTTTTTCACTTTAGAATATTTTACTCAGTTTTGTCTGCTTCATAAGGGCTTCTAAAAAATAGGGAGCTTACCCATGCAACTTACTCAGTTTGAGAGTCTATATACTTTCAGGAATGTTTAATGAGCTTTATATTACAGGAATGTAATGTAAGCTTCAGAAAGGCCTGGCCCTTTGCTAACATTTAAATACATCAAAGAGTACTCAAGGGAGGTATAAATAAATAAATAAATAAATAAATAAATAACAGGTGCACGAGACATACCAGAAAAGATAACATTAATTGAGAAATTGCATTTGAAGACATAATTGACATAGTAAACCTAGCAATATATCCTGCATTACACCATTGAACATTCTAATAATTCAATATACCATTGAAATATATCAATGGAACATGTCATTCCTAACAGTTAAGTAACTCTATTTCTCCAATTTTAAGAAGCATTTAATCTCATCTTTTAAATTCTCTCAAACTAAGATATGTCTTCATATCAAATAAATAGCCACTGGTCAAGTGACAACGACAGAGTTGGCAGGCCTTAGTATTTGTGAGCATGGTAATAGCTATTAAAATTGTCATTGCTTCTGTTAGGTCAAAGATACCTACTAAGAAATGCAGTTAAGGACAGAACAAGTTGACACATGCCAGGAAGGGAGAAATAAATTTCATTTTATTTGTTTATTTTTTGTACTAGGAATTGAACTTAGGACATTGCTCCTGCCAGGTAGGGGCTTGTGCCATGGAGCTATATCCTGGATCCCTGAGGTAGAAATTCCAAAGCAGTAAGAGTCAACAGAGCAAGAAAATAACTACTTTGCGTGTCACATAGGACTTAGAGGCAAAACATGGAACTATAATTTTTCAGAAATTTCTTTCTTGTTATTAATGAAAAACTGTATAGCTTGTTGAAAAATTGAACAAGAAAACTTTTTAGTCAAGATAGTTGACAGCATTGAATCTGCAGAATTATTGTCAGTGGTTGAGAAGAAAATTCCAGGAACAAGACTACAATATATTTTAAGAAATGATATACTATCAATGATATTGTGGGGGAAAACACACATACAAAGGCTCTCCGTGAAAAACTAGGCTCTGAAGAATTACGCTTGATATGCAAAACTTTTTTGTTGCGATATCAGGGAATGAACTCAGGACCCTGTGCTTGCCAGGCAAGCACTTATTCTACTGAGCTGTCTCCCTGGTCCTCAAAACTTTAATCAATTTATTCTGCTGAAATTTTACTTTTTATTTATATGTTATTAAAATGTCTAAGTCTAAAAGTACTCTTTTAGAAAATATAAAGTACAATTATGTGATATTATATTTGTAATAGTTTAATTAGTAGTTCTTTTCCTTTTTTGGTAGTAAATGTAATTGGAGATGCCTGAGACTTGACAATATATGAAAAACATGAATAAAGACTAAAACACAGGTTGTGAGTCTCCAAACTTTAGTGGTAGAAGGTCTTTCATTGTATTGCTTTGGTGGTATTAAGTTGTTGCTAAGGAATGAAGCAAGCAGGTCCAGTGATTTTTTTTTTCATAAACAAATTACACTTCTATAGAACCAACATAATTTAGAGAAGTTTTTTGTATTATCTCTTACAGTTTTAAAACTCAAGTCATGGATTACATCCTAATGTAGAAAACAGTGCATAGGTCAGTAGCTAAGCACTTTTAAAATTAAAGTTATATTTTTTACAATGCAAGAGTAATATATGTTGATATAGAAAATGCCTTATATTTAAAAATGTTCAGGTATGAATACATAATCAATCATATTTCTTCCAACTAATATTTAACAAATTTCTTCTGAAAGGCTTTTCTTGAAAATGTTTTGAACACCTGCTTAGGCAAGGCAGAGACTGGGGTCGGATCCCCAACACCACAGGTCACACCCTGGGCCTGGCTCTGGGGCATGCTGAGCCAGGCACCAACTCCAGGTATGGTGGCGCACACCTGTAATCCCAGCATGGGAAGTTGAAAGCAGGAGATCACTCCCATTCCAAGCTACACAGTGAGATCCTGTACCAAATACATTCTTTTTAAAAAGGAAAAAAAAAGAAAGAAAGAAAATGTTTTGATGCCATTTCTTTTTTGGCATAAAAAACTGTCTTAGAGCAAAGCAAAGCAATATGCCATCACTACAATTTTGGTGACTAGAAAAATATAGAGATGAAACACATCATCTGTTATTTCAGCATGCAGAAATTGCTTCTTTGTATTTTGGGCCATTGCATCCAATTTATCTAGAGCAAAAGCCAGCTGCAAAGCTTTCATGCAGGATGCATACTACATTCCTGCTCAAGGGAAATGCTACAGAGAACTTGGAGAAGGACCCTATGTCTTGCTAATACTAGCAATGATGCAGATATGATGTTTGAAATCACTTATCTCAAGTTTGTCATATAATTCTCACACAAGAGTTTGGTGAGGACACCAACTTTCTACTCTTTGGTAACAGAGCACTAAGGGAAGAAATGGTCTTTCTCCTCACTGGATTCCTCTTACTCATCCATTACTAGCTTATTCAACAAATATCTGTTACATGTCCACTATGTTCCTGGAATACACAGGGAAAACAAACATGACCTTTGCCCTCTTGCAGGGCAAAGAAGGTGGAAAGAGAGAATGAACATAAACACATATGCAATATACATTGAAGAGTTTTTGTAGGTGTAGAAAAGGAAGACAACAAGTGGCTGGGAAAAATAAAGGCAATGGTCTAAAGCAGGTGGGGTCAGGAAGGCCTGTAACAAGTGAGGAGTCAAGAAGGGACCTAAACAAAGGTTCAGAAGCAACCAAATGTAGGGGAGTGAAGGAGACTGGCCAGGCCAAGCCGAGGTCACGCAACCTATGCAAAAGATTTTGAATTTTATTTAATGCACCACGGCCTTATATTATACATGGAATTCAAATTTTATTCAGTGGATAGCTGGGAATCATTTTCTGTGTGTGTATGTTTCAAAGTGCTTTAACTTTTACTTGGTAACACTCAAGAATTAAAGCATGCAGGATCCAAAGATTACTCAAGGAAAATTCTCCCTCCTTCCGTTTCCTGACCACCAAGCTTTCTCCTCGGCTCAGCTGCCACTGTGTCTCCCTCCGGAAATATTCTAGTACCTAACAGGCAAGTCTATTTGTAACATTTTAAACAGCAGAGTGAGTGCATAAGAGGCGTGCTGTAACTGCCGATCCCTGAGGCCCGGCCCGTGCACTTCGCACACTAGGGCACCTCCAGCACAGGGAGGCGGGGCGCGAACCCGGGCCGCCTCCCGCGCCGCGCTCCGGCCACAACCCCGTCCTCTCGCTGGCCCCGCCACCGCCAGCCCTACCCTCCGCGGGCTCTGCCCGAGCTCAGGTGGGCGCGGTGCCTCACTGGAGCAGAGGCGTGGCGCAGGAAGACAGGGGCTCCGGGCTGGTAGCGACCCTGGCGCGTCCTCGGGCGGCCAAATGGGGCGGGCCCGGGGGCGGGGCCAAGGCGGGGGCGGAGCTGGCCCAGCGGGCGGGTGCAACATTCTCCTGAGCTGTAGCCGCGGCGCCTGGATCCCAGACCCGGGCCACCCACGGGGCGTTGTGAGCTCCTAGGCCCTGGGCCGCTAAGGTGAATCGGCCGGCGAGCAGAACAGCTGGAGCTCCAGGGGATCCCCCGCGGGGGCTGCCGGCCGGATGGCGGCGGAGGGCGGCGTCCCGCGGCGAGTTGCCCGAGAAAGCTGAACTCGTCCCAAGTTCGCCGTGCCTCGGCTTGAACCTAGCGAGTTGGTGGCGGGCTGTTTGCGTGTGTGTGGTCGTTCAGCGCGGGAGCGGCGCGAAGGTGGTTGTATTAATCCGCCTGGGAAGCAGCCCAAATCTCTGCCCGGATCCCGCGCCGCGCGGGGCGCAGTTTCTCGCCCGAGAAAGGGCGGGTGAGTGGCGCTCCGTGGAGTCCCGCGCAACCGCGGGTGACCGCGGGGCTCTCCGCTAGTGAGTCGGCAAGACCTGCGCAGCTGTTCGAAGAAAGGTTCCATAACTTCTTTTCCAGGCAAAATTAGTGAGTTCAACCTTGGGGGCTGACCCGAGGCCCCGCTATGGACGGCGAGAGCGAAGTAGATTTTTCTAGCAACAGATTAATCCCTTTATGGCGGAGGCGGTCGACCCCTGATCCCCAGCTGCTGGGCCGGAGCAAACCGAGGCCCCAGTCCTACCAGAGCCCCAGCGGGTTGCTGATCACAGATTTCCCGGTGGAGGACCTGGGGACGCTGCCTGCCGCGCAGACTGCCTCCCAGCTGCCCACCTCGTCGGATGGCCGGACGGTGCAGAGGAGTCCGCTCCTCCTTTGTACCCATCGAGGGGCGGTCACCAATGGGCGGACGATCTCCTCGGAATACAGAGCTGCTTCTCCGCGACCCCGACGGTCCAAGTCACCGCAAGTCCCCAAAATAATATCGGGAGGCTCCCCGAAGTCCCCGGCGAATGGCACGGTGACCTCTCCGGCCACGCAGCCACCGCTGCGTATCCCGCGGACTCCTTCGTCCCCCGCGCCCTGCAGCCCCGAGAACCTCACTGGGGTTACTGCCAGCCGGGTGCTTTCACCCACCATCAACGGTCTGGCCTGTAAAATCGATTCCTCTGGCTCCAGTTCTCAGACTGCACAGACGGCTAAGGACTCAGAATGGGGGCCCTCGGGACTCTCTAATGCGCTCCCGAAAAGGTCTTCAGAACAAAACCTCCCCCTCCAAAGGCTGCCCTCACAGGAGAACGAACTGCCCGAAAATCCGTCTGTGGTTTTGAGTACAAACAGCCCTGCTGCCCTCAAAGTTGGGAAGCAGCAGATCATTCCGAAGAGCCTAGCCTCAGAAATTAAATTAAGTAAACCGAACAGTCAGAATGTGGAGCCCCACAAGAGACTCCTCAAAGTGCGCAGCATGGTAGAGGGCTTTGGAGCACCCCTGGGTCAGGCAGGGGATGATCGGGACATGGACAATGATGTGGATAGCCCCGGGTCTCTGCGGCGAGGCTTGCGGTCCACATCCTATCGTAGGGCTGTGGTCAGTGGTTTTGATTTTGACAGCCCTAACAGCTCAAAGCAGAAGAACAGGATGTCTCAGCCTGTCCTGAAAGCAGTGGTGGAAGACAAGGAAAAGTTTTCCAGCCTGGGAAGAATAAAGGTAAGAGTGGGCAGAAGTAGCTCTCCCCATTCAGTAAGCCAAAAGTGAATGAATGTGTTGGGAGAGGGGAGGAGCAACATAGAAAACCCGAAATAGTTACTCACTTTTACTTCTGTGTCTACTGTTGATTCCTGGCCACAACTGTGCTTGGTCATTCTGTGGATGCCAGGCACCTCCGAGTTCAGAGCAACTTATAGACGGAAGTGAAACTCATATCACTTTAAACTTTTATAAGCTCTGGCAAAATTTGAGTACAAAGGATAAAAAAGTTTTGCAAATTAAGTTTTGGCTACAAAGTCCTGGGCACTTTTAACACAGAGCTGAAAGGAGGTGGGGAGGCGCCTAGACTTGCACTGTCCACTATGGGCCAAGTTCGCAGGGGTTTATTTAGAAATGTCTGTAGTAGTTTTATCATAGCCGATATAGAAAAATACTGCTTCCCCATTGATTCTTTTGCTTATTAATTGTGTTTTGAATGGTGATCACACACTTGATATCATTCAGGTAAAATGTGAATTTTAAAGTCAATCATAATCATGAAAGACAGATTAATATAATTATTGTTTGTTTTTGTTACCATGACCTTTGTATGTTATTCCCATTTTATGCACTTAACAAATTTGTAGCATGAAGCTATAGGATAGGATGGTATCATTTGCTCACAAAGGCCTCAGAACTGAATTTGCTAAAATATTGTCAAGACACAAGAAAACAGGGAACACACAACACTGAAGGGCTGCTTTAGAGTATGTGCCGCCTTCCCAGAAACAAGGCAGATCTTAGCAAGAGCGGAAAGAGTCTTGGCAATTACATTTTTTTCTTGATTAATCAGAGAACTGGAGCCAGTGTCACATGTGTAGTACACAAACTTGTTTTATTTTAGAGCTGATGGTCTGAAATAAAAGGCATTACATAATTTTTTATTTATTTATTTTTTAACTCTTGAGTATAGCAAAGTTCAATTTAACACTGATGATGAGTCGCAGGTCCTGAAATGAGCTGAACTGCCGGTCATCTGAGAATTCCGCTGGGATGGAGTGCTAGGGACGCTGCACACTTTATTTCAGTTTCAATAACTTACAGTGGTTATATGAGTGCATTGCTTCACGAAGTATCTGCTGTGTACTTTTAGAAACCTAATGAATGTAACAACACAAAAAGTACTTTTACTTATAATACCTGTATTTTCTATTTGGCTCATTCACACAGTTTGCTTTGGTTTTTCCCCTTTTTGCTTTTCTTGTCTCTTAGAAAAAAATGCTGAAAGGACAAGGAACATTTGACGGGGAAGGTAAGCATTTAATTTTCCAGACTTTTATTGCTATATCAATGTGGAATATCAATTATAAGTTGAAATCCAATTGCAGTAACAAAAATACTAGAAATGACAAATATGTCCTTGATTATAAGGGCAAAGCTGTTCTCTAAGCAAAATTTTTATTAAGTAAAACCAATAATGAAGAAAATCAGTGGTGTTTTTCATAAGCTAAAATTGTTTTCAATTAATATCCTGGGATTTTTAATTTTGCTCTGCTTTGGCTTCATCCCATCTCCCTCAAAAAGGAGAAAATGTAGGAGCATCTTTAGCTTTTCTGTTACAAACTTGGAAGCTAGAGTTTAGATCTCATTTTTCCTTCGGTTACATTTCCTTTGGTTAATAGTCTTTTCCCATATTTTCAAATTGTATTTTCATTTCTGACTTCCTGTTTCCTTACTAAGTTTCAGGTTTAAGGAAGCATAGCTTTCTTGGCTGGTAAAGACATCCTCGTAAGAATCGGTAAACCATATAGTACTTTTGTCAAAGATTTCAAAAACAAAAGCAGCTTCAACCAGGTGTTCATACCCTAATCAGATTAGTGGACTTGCTGTAAATACATGGGTCAAGTGTCACCCTATTGGAAGAGCTTGAAAGGACTAGCCCCCCCGCTCTGGCCCTCGTAAGGCTTAAGGTTCTGGGGCTGAGAAGGGTGCTTCTTCTCATACTTTGAAGTGCTGAAATTTTTCAACTTTCAGTGAACGGTGAAGAAGACAGGCATGTAATTTTATAACTAAATGTAATATAAAACTACTGAGAATGATAAAGTATTGTCACTTTGGGTGATTGCAAAAACTTGCTTATATGATTTTTATAAAAATGAGTTTGTCATTGGATCATTTTTTAAATGACTAATTCAAAAAAATTCATTCATTTTACCAATCCTAGTAAACAATGCCATATGCAGAAGTAACCCAAATATAGTATTTTATTTAGTTAGGGTAATTTCATCTCCCTGATTTTATAACTGAGGAAATAGAAAAGTTTGAGCATCTGTATAATTTGTTCCCTCTTACACAGTTGGTGACACAGCCAGTTACACAGGATGCAGGCCTAGTCATCAGTCTACTTTCCTGCTTCCCCATATGTATGAATTCAGGAGAACCGCTATGTAGTACCTATTTTGCGTTCTTGGAATTTAATATTAATTCTTTGACTTGCCTCAGAGGGTTAAGGTTTTTTGGTACTGAGGATCAAACCTAGGGATGCTCTTATCACTGAGCTACATCCTCAGACCTTTTTAATTTTCAAACAGGTTGCTCTGGTGGGACTTGAATTTGCAATCCCCACATCTTCCAAAATTCTGGCATTGTGTGTGTGTATCACCATGCCCAAGGCTTAAAATTCTTTAGAAAAAGTTTAAATTAACTTTTAAGGAAGATCTTACGATAGCTAGTTTTATGTCATTTCCTTTTATAAAGAGCTGCTCTTGTGTATTTTATCTTGTCTTATACATGATGACCTAGAATCCCTTTTTTCACATGTATGTTGTGAAAAATGTAGGATTCTTCACAGTTAATGATTATCAAGAAGGCACCTCAGGAAGCACTGCGGCACAGAGGTAGGCACCTGGGATGCTCAGTTTCTGTCCTGCTGCTTCTGCTTATCAGTTGAGAGATACGAGTGAGGACTTTAACCTGAGGCCCAGTTGTCATCATGTGAGACAAAGGCTGTAATGCCCATGCCTTTGTTGGACTGTAAGAGAAGTTCAAACAGTGTTAGGTGTATACTTTATCCCAGAGACTAAGTACTGCGAGGATGGTGGAAACTCAGAGTACTTACCTGTTTCTCTTACCCAGAACAGACAATGGGAAAATTTTACATAGATTTCAGTGTTATTGTAGCTTGCTTGCATACAGAATTATTTAGATTTGATGAGAGAACAGGTGTAGTTTGCTTCTTTTAATAGATGGAAATTGTTTCAAACTGCGTATGTCTCAAACCAAAATCATTATCTTCCACAGTAAGCTTTTATCTCTTCTGATGTTCCATCTTTCACATTCCATTTGTGGGACTTGAAGACCTGGGAAATATCCAGACACCTTTCTCTGCTTCGTATCTAGTCTGTCACCAGTTTATTCGTGCTAGGTTGCATAGCACAGATCGTATTGGCTTCCCTAGTAGCATCCTAAATGAGTCTCTTAGGTGGTCAGTATTTCCTTGCAGAGGACCCCCCATTACATTCAGGATGAAATACAATTTCAGCATGAAAGAAACTCAGTTTTTTTAAGTTCAGAGAAAAATCCAGGGTTTTTTTGTATGGTACTGGTAATCAAACTCAGGACCTTATGCTTGCCAGGCAGACGCTAATCCACTGAGCTATATTCCTGACCTTGAAAAAAATCGTTTGTGACATGCCCCACAAGACTCTGCTTGATGAAAACGGTTTGGCTCATCGTTTTAAACCCATCTTGTACTTTTTGACCACTAGAAAGACCTGCCCAAACCAGCTACATTGACTTGCCATAGTTCTCTTAAGGTATGGCATTTCCTCTGGTTTCAAAGGTTGTACGTGTATGTTTTCTTTTAGCTCTAGCATGTCTCCTTCAGATCTCGGATTTTCCTCATGGAAACCTCTTTGACACCTGGACTAGATACTCTGCTGTTATATTCTCAGGGCACCTGTGTGTAAATCCTTCCATTTGGAGGTATGCAGTGGTGTAAGTTCAGTGTGCTCGCAGCCCTCCAGTGACTTATCATTGCACTTGGACTCAAAATCAAAGTCCTTTCCAGGACATGTACGTGATCTGCTGGCTACTTTCCCTCCCCTCTCCAGTACTTTGGCCCTTCCCTCATGGTACTTGGCCATTCTGACCTCCTTGCTATTCCTTTTACATACAGTGATATCAAGCGAGTCCTGCCTTCAGGTCCTTGTACTTGCTGCCCTCTTTGATGAGATGCTTTACTCCTAACTGCTTTCTCACATAAAGTCGGTTAAAATATCACTTCTGTGAGACTTCTTACACCTTTAAAATCCTTTTTAAAATCCACATACTCATCTCCCAGCATTCCCACCCCCCTTCGAGGTTCTGTTTTTCTTCATGATGCATATCCATAATTGAAGTACTATAGAAGTTGCTAGTTTATTTATTGAAGTTCTCTCTAACTTTAAGGTCGGCTCTATGAAGAGATTGGGCTTTTACAAGTCTCTTTGATCTATCCTTACAGTCTCAGTGCTTAGCAGCTGCTGGCATCTAGTAGGCATTTTCTAGATGCCAGTTGACTGAATAAATACATGAGTGAATTTGACTGTCCCATACATCAGCACATGAAGAAATGAGAGATGTCTTTGTTTTCTGTTTGTTTGGTTTTTTTTTTTTTTTAAATCAGACACTGGCACTTTGTACATGCACAATGAATGTTTGCTAAGGAGATAAATGAGTGGTGATGGACCTTGAAGGAAGTACAGCATCCGAACTCAGTTTAACTGAGGTAACAATGATTTGAGATGTCCCACTATTCTTTGTGAGTAGTGGACATAGACAGAAAAACTTTGCTTTAGCTAAAATGTCATGTATTATACTTGAATGAGAGTCTCTTTTTGTGTTAATTATACCAGTCTATAGAATGTATAAATGTGGAAGTTTGTTTAAAAGTAGTGTAGTGATTGTGGGTAATTAGTGATATATTAGGCTTTTTAAAATTTTCTTGCAGAAAATGCAGTCCTATATCAAAACTACAAAGAAAAGGCCCTTGACATTGACTCTGATGAAGACTCGGAGTTCAAAGAACAGAAGTCAGAGGAGAAAATTGTGATTCACCACAGGCCTCTGCGATCCACGTGGAGCCAGCTCTCTGCAGTGAGTGTTTCCTTTCTTTTCTAACCAGTAAAGACCAACTTGTGCAAATTGTATATGGATGTGGCTTTGCTTTTTTCTTCTCCCAATAATACTGCAATCCAAAGGAGAACGTTTTCTTTTCAGATTATGAAATGCTTATCAGAATGCTAATAACATGAACTTTGACACCAAACAAATTAGGTTTCGATAAAATTAAGTTCCTTGAGACTGTTGTGGTGTGGACTCTGGTAGTCCCTACTGAGTGTTTCCTTTAACTTATATAGTATACCTATAGTATTAATATATCTCAAGCTTTATCATAATTTGCTACATATGCAGGTATATTCATTTGTATATAAATATGCATATATTGCATATTTATGTATGTATGAGACGTACGTAGTAGGGAGCTTTTTACCATCCTTTGTGGACATTTCATTTACCATAGATATAATCATGTTTTCTTGATATTAACTGATGAATATTTCATCTCTGTCTTGTGTGTGTGTCTGACACCTATTTTCATATTAATAAATTTCTCCTTTCTGCATCAAACATTTCTTTAGTCATAATTTATTTTCCTCCTGGCTTACAATATATCACAGGCAGAGGCTGAGCATAGCATCTGTAGATATCTAAGGCATTACCAAGTTGAAAGGAATTCCCATGACTGGCTTGAGTAGTGGGAACATTGCGCTGAAGCAGGCCAGTACACCTCCAGGAGTCCTTAGGCAATACTGGAGCAGAGGCAGTTTCCTTTTGAACTACAGAGAGCATTGTTTAGAGTCAGGAATTTCGTGTGTTATTGTTCCTCACCATTGTAGCAAAAGGAGCTGTGTATGTTGGGCTTGGAAGTGGTGTGTGTGTGTGTGTGTGTGTGTGTGTGTGTGTATGTGTTTTAATGTGGGGATGACTTCTGATTCATATATACCTCTTCTCTTCTAACCTATGTGGAAATTCAGAATTCTAGAAACAAAGTCCTTTGTTCCTGTCTTGTTCCAAGGAGAATGTATTTATTTTTAGTGCCTCCATGGTATGAGTCCTCTTAGTGCTATGTAATAAATGATATTGCCTACGGTGGCAGGGCAAGTGGTGTGAATATGTAATGTTCTTGTGTGTTGATTATGGGGGCTTGTGGTGGTTGTGGTGGACAGACTTTTGATAAATTGAGGAGTGGACCAGGAGTATAGCTCAGTGGTACAGTGTGTTCTTGGCAAACGTGAGGCCCTGAGTTCAATTCCCAGTATCAAAAAAATTTTTTTTTGTTTTAAATTGAGGAGTTACTACTTAGCTCTAACAAGTACAAGGAAGAACTCAATGTTGATAGATTGGTCTTCTGGTATAGAAATCTAGACTATGATTTGTCTTGCTGAATTCACGTTTTAAAGAAATGTGTCAATTCAGCAAAACATCTATGAGCCAGACTTGGTTCTTGTGCTAACTTTGCAGTTTCTGTGATATTTTTATGACATTGTTGGATGTGGCAAGCTGGTAATACCTTTGCACAGAGTTGATGTATTAACAGCCTTATACCCTAATCTAATGTCTCGTGTGTATTTCTTAAAGCACATGCTTTAAAAAACCTAATGACAAGGTCCATTGAGGCCATATTGACTCTAAGTGACTATCATTTGATTTGTACGGTTGTTGTTATGGACATTTGGTAGAGGATCTGAGAAAAGAAAGCTATGTGTTAAGCGAGGGGTGTCTTTCTGTGGCAGCAGCTGTGTTTGTTAGCACAGGCTTGAGTCTTTCTGTTACCCTTTGAACATTCGGCAGAAATGTGGACTACTGTGTCAGTTATACTCTGGTCCAACTTAGCTTCACAGCACTAAAAATCAGGCTGCCATATTTGCGCCTTCTGCAGTTTGGCTTTCATGGATGAACAAATACACATGTAGTTAAATAATAGTGCATGTCCTTCAAGACAGCTTTAGATATAGGCTTGTATTTTTATTTGACGAAGGATATTTTGATGTGTCTTCTGGTAGCAAGATAGATATTAGAGAACTAATAAAATAACTGTAAAATGAGTTCTAACTTCAATGTGTGTCATCTTAGTTTCCTGGGTTCCCCCAAGGCTTGTGTGTGTCTATTGCGTCGCTTGGTAGTTGCATGTAATCAAAGTAGCATGATTGGACTTTGCCACTTTGCATTGCTTAAATCTCAACTTGGATTTTCTTTTTACTGTTTATATCGCTTTTCTACTTAAAATGTCCCTTTATTTTATTATAAAGCACTTCAGACATGGGGAAAAGTAACAACAAAAAAGTAAAGGTAATAGATCTCAGTATAGCCACCAACTCAGACTAAATAAATGGTAACAATTAACATGCTTGCTTCAGCTTCTGTTTTTCAGACAAATCCAGTTCAGCACCTGAAGCTCTCCTGTTCTTTCTTTCCTCTTCCCTCTTTCCTCTCCAGAGGTGGACCCTATGCTAAAGCTCTCTTCTGTTCTTGTATGTGGGTTTTCTACCCATCAAAAAGATGCGACTTGCTCTAATTTTTAGAAAAATACATATAATAGTGCCAAAAGCAGCTATTGATTTTTAGAAGCCTATATTTTCATAAAATGTCCAAATTGCACTTAGGAACCTAGAAAGAGGAGGCTTTAGGAACAATTATGTCAGGATGTTTCTTATAAGTAATTAGCATTTCTGTTGCTCTGGCAGACTCATGGCCTGGTCCTTCCTTATAGAGGAGCTATGGAATTGAAGGCTTATCTTGAAATATTTCTTCTATTAAAACATTTTTTTTGCATCATCCTTCCTTTCTTAACTTTTCATATATCAAAGTAATGGGACAACCCCACCTAATCTTGCATGTGTGACTTTAATGCAAAACTCTACTGTAAGTAAGGCCTGAATGCCAGAAAAAAATAAGACAAGAGGCCTTCTGACATGGGTTGGTCCTCAGTTTGACACACCTCTTGACTTTCTCCTTAGGAGGGAATGTGTGAGAGCATGTTTGGTTAGCTGTCCATTGTTTCATTTTCTGAAAACCCTTATCTTTGTTGCATACACCTGCCTGCCTGCTGTGTTCATGAAACTTCCTTATCAGTTGACTATAAAAAGCATTCATTATGCCAAAGACTTTTTGATGTACTGCAATTTGCAGTAATTTACAATTGTTACATAAGGTCTTTAAGCTTTCATTCTGTAGTATAATTTGTCTGATTATATTTGTTTATATGTCTCTATTTCATTGCACAGTGCAGGGTAGGACAGTGCTCAGCTACACAAGTGACAGGTGGTTTGCACTTACAGTGCAGAATCAGGTTTAAGTGTGATCATCTAAGACAAAAATGGGCAAGACTATCTAAGAGAGACATTTCATTGGGATTGAATAGAATAATAAACATTTAGGCTACCATGGACTTCACTAGTAGATTTAAGGCAAATTAAGAGTGACGATGTAGCAGTGGTGCCTCTGCCACCATGTCCCTCAGGGAGAGATGGAATGTTCTCACAGTCAGGATGCAACCCGGGCTTCTTGATCTCATAGGGTGAGGACAAGCTTTTTCTTTGTTCACTTGATTGTCAGAGTATATAGATCTATTCTAATTGATAAAACAGATTTTCTTCTCTCCAGGGAATATAACTTTAAGCTGTGCTTCCGGCCTCCATGAACCCATGAACACAAATACATGTGAACTAGCTTAAGTAGTAATGATTCCCAGTTTGAGGTTGGTTATACATGGAAGGGTTATGAGGTTTTGAAACTGAGTTGTTTCTGACCTCTAAAAATGATTACCTGGTACCGTGCCCAGAGACAAGGAACCTGGTGCACACAGGTGAATTGCGCAGTGACTCACCTAAATTGGCAGCCTGAGGAGTAAGCCAACAATTCTTAGATCTCTGGGAAAAGCTTGTGGGTTTGAAGAATAATATTGATTGTGTTATATAGAACACTACCTACTTGTTACAGTTAGTGCCAGGTGTGCAGCCAGCTGAATCCTAAAGGAGAACTGAGCTTCAGGTTTTTCCAGAAGATCCATCCTCTCTTAGGATCCCAGAATTCTTCCTGTTTCTTCTAGATGTATTTTTCCTAGAGATTTTTTTATTTTATTTGTTTTGTTTGTTTTTTTCATCTTAATTCTCCTCTTCCAACACATACAGCACTGCTCCCATACTGAGAAATGACTATTGGAAAACCAGTGTTTGTTTTGCTAAGTTCTGTGACAGCACCAGAGCCACACTTGCTAGCTGTGTCCTGACTCCATTTATTTGCCATGGGGCGTGTTTGTGAAATTTCTGTCACTTTGCAATACAACGTGAAAAGAGTATTCAGGCTCGAGCAGTGGAAGCTGAAGCATGCCGGCATATTTTCCACACCTAATATAGACATCCTTCACTGTTCTCTCCTTTGATCCTTGCCAACGTGTGCTCTGAAATTGTTTTGAATTTCTTCAGTGTACTTACAGAGTTTAAGCTGTTAGGTCAGTTCTTACATTTGCATCAGAACTCGGCGCTTCTTGAGCTCCGTGTTGTGTGGCTTCTGGCATAACGTGAGACCCGGCAGTAAGACCCTATTCTCTTTGGTTCTGGGCTTGGCACGAAAGGCACATGCAGTTTGCCTTTGGGAGACTTTCTACAAGCTTCAGGATGAGAGTGGAAGATTTAAAAATAGGAATTTTATAAATATAATTTCACTCAATTCAAAATGACACGCTTTGGAGTGAAATAGTTCTATCTGATAAGATTTTTTCTTTCAAAATTTATAGTGGATTTATTACTAAGCACACTATTTTCTGCTAACATTCAGAGCTCAACAAATGTAAAAACTTGAGTATCATTCTGTTTGCAGAAATGTTAATGGATTTAAAAAACATAAAAGATTTTCATTATTTTCTTTAAATTTTTACCTTATATATTCAGTTACTCTGTGACTTGTTGCTAGAAATTGTAATTTCTCATTCATGGTTTTGCAACACAGCAGTCTCACAGTTTTCTATCTCAGCTGCTGAGAGCATGTCTTACTCTATCCTTTCTGTGTTTAGAACACAAAAAATAATCTCATTTTTCATGTCTGAGTTACTTTTAGCAATCATAGTTTAAACAGTTAAGGATCCAGGCACGTATTAGTTCATACTATTAAGTTGAACAGTAGGACTTCTGGAATGTTTGTGTGTTTATCAACAGAAACAGAGATCCATGTGCCTTGACCTGAGATTCTGATCATTTTCTACCGCATCTAATAAAGCTCAAGGCAGAAGACATTAGACCCTGGGCCATGGACCAAGCTCTGTGTAGTCTTACTGTTGCAGTGTAATTTGATCATGATATTGTATTGACTTATTTTTAAATTAATTTTAACTAATGAAAGCAACACTTTACATATCTTCCATGTACAATAAAATTGTGATACTGCAGATAAGCCAAAAGTCTATTTCCATCATGTCTGAAATCCTACTTTTTCTCCTCTTTTTCACAGATAATGTTATTCTTAATTATGCAACATTCTTCTCAGAATGCACATACAGTACTTATAAGAAAATAGAGATCACATGTATTTGCAAATATACAAATTAAAATGTAGGGCTTTTCTTTATCCTGAATAATTTTGTGTCTGTATTGTTCTAAAGTGTTAAAATTACTGTGTTATTCTGCACAATGCATAAATATTTAGCCATCTTTCCTTTTGATCTTTGAGAATTTAATGAAAACCATGAGATTTTGAACTTCTCTTTAGAAAACAGTACACATAAATACAAAGACATGTAAATATGTGCTTATAATTTTTGTATTGGTTTTTCAATTTCATTTCAAAGACATTATTTGTTGACTTTATCTCCAGGACTAAGAGCACCTTACTGTGTTGTAGCTCTATATGTGTTGATATAGTTTTCCTGTTGCTCATATCACTATTGTACTGGTCTCTTCAGGATGAGGGTGGAACTGAGAATTAGAGGAACTGGTTAGTATGCAGGAAGCCTTGGGCTCAAACACAGGCATGAAGCGAAAAGCAAAAATAAACAAACAAAAAACCCAAAATTTTGTTGTCTGAATTACAGCAGTCTTGAACATTATGTATTACCTTCTGAAAAGCATAGAGAAATTTGAACAAATATGCTCTGATTGGAGCTGAGTAATTAAGGGCAACTCAGTTTTGGGTGTGCCTTTGTATTATTGATTCTTCTGAGAGAACAATAGGATTTAGAGAGGAATGTGTGTGTCTCTGTGTCGTCTGTCCATCTCTCTGTCTGTCTGTCTGTCTGTCTGTACCATGCCCCCTCATGGAAGGCAGAGGTCAGAAGAGACAAGTGCTCCAAGAAAGTGGATGGAGATGAGCACAGTGTTATTTAGCTTTGATGAGTATGACTACAGAAGAAAACATTTGAGCCAGAAATCTATACTTGGGGCCCAGACAGAGAGGGCTGTCTTATTTCACTGATCAAAAAATTAATGAAAGAGACTGATGACTAAATTCTTCATTTATCAATCTTTATTGAAGACTGCTCAGCAAAGAGCCCTGTGCAAACACCAGCACTGCTGAGACAGCCATCAGATATCAAGTACATGCATAAATAAATGCAGAATTACAACTATGGTACAACTGTGAAGGTCATGGTGGTGCTGTTAGGAAATCCTATGGGGTACAACACGAGTTTGTGACAGGCGCTATCAGTCCAGGGAAGGTGTCAGATGAGATGATGTGAGCTGCCATTTGAAGAGTGTCCAAGTAGGTGGCCAGGTAAAGTTGATGGCATGCAAGGCGGAGGAATCCTAGCAGAGAAAATGTCCTATGCACAGACCCTTAGCAGTTACAGTGGGAAAGAGGAAATGAAATAAGGCCAGTGCTGCTGGAACTTCTTGATTCCCTTCATGGGTTCCTTCACATTTCTCTGATCTCTAAATTTGGAGGAAGGGAGACAGGCTCAGTCATTAGGTTTCCTTTACCTATGCTTGCTTCAAGATCTCATCCACCTGTCCCTTCAAATATATCATGTATGCTGGTGACTTCCAAGCTGTTACTCTGAAATCAAATTAAATTATAGGCTCCTTCTCAACTACGTTTATGTTTTTTGGGGAGATGGATGGGATACATTTTGCAAAAAAGTAATAGTCTATAGGAATATGGTGTGCACTTAGGTAAAATAAGAGAAGACTCCATTCTTTGAGGAGTGCTAAGTAACTGGGGAAAGGCTGTAAAATACTGAATTTAGGTTATGGATTTCATCTTATCAGATTCTTGTATTTGCTTTTTTGACCTTGACATGTTCTTGTGTGGGGTGTCCTTCATTGGTTGAATGATCAGACTGTTTCTCAGGATCAGATCCACACAACAACCGGTCTTCATAATTTGAGAGTATCAATCACTATCGAAATTACTACAGAATTGTAAAATATGGAATCAGCCCTTAAAATTTCAGGGATTTCTCTGGAAGATGTATAGCCTGATGAGTTTTCTAGACACTTAGTCCATGCTCTGTTGTCTTAGTCTCTTTCCTCTTTGCTGAGACACAGTCCCCCAACACCCACAACTTAGAGGAGAGGTTCATTTTGGCTCACATTTCCAAAGTTTCAATCTCTGCATGGTTTAGCAGCATGTAGGAAAGGCCTGGCATAGAGGAACAAAAGCTGCTTGGGGTATGGCAGCCAGGAAGTGCAGAGAGCATCAAGAGAGGATGGGGAGTGGAGAGCCACACTTCCTGGCCCCCTCCATCACAACCTGCCTCTTTAGACCAGAACCCGCTTTCAGCAGCTGTGAGTTGCACTGTCCTCATAATCTGGTGACCTTTGAAAACACCACCTCTGAACACATGAGGCCATTAGGGGACATCTAGATATAAATCATAACATCTGCTTGGTCTTAACCATCCAGCAGAAAAGTATGAAGATGAAATACAGGAAGCAAAGCCATGCTGT
>NDGN011364451.1:0-14589 GCA_002564285.1 Tympanoctomys barrerae | reverse complement strand
AAACATGTGTCTTCCTAACACACTCATGTGTTCTTAGACTTTTTTACATCTAGTGAAGCATTTTACTATCTGGTATGTGCCTCAAAGGTTGGAAGCAGAAAGAATATATTTCTTCAATTTGAATGTTTTTAAGGACAGAAAACCAATTTGCAACATGGAATTTGATTAGAATAAGTATATTATTGTTTTAGGGTAAAAGCAGGAAAAAAAATGAGCGTTGATTCTGAGAATCAGAGCACAGAAAATGGTACTACAATGTTTATCCTATTTTGTTCATTTGTTTCTCCTCATGATTCACATTGATTTCTGCTGCAGGCGGATTTGGCTAACAACTTTTGAACCAAGAGCTATGGGTATTAATCATAACTCTTATTAACAAAAAGAAGACTCCAATTTTCCTCTCCTTTTCTCACAGACTAACCGACTTTAAGAAGTCAGTGGAGTTGGTGGTATGAAAGCTTTCCACAGCACAATGAAAGGGAGGACGTTAATCAGAAATCTTATTTCCCGTTTGAAAATAAAGCTATTTTGTATTGTCTCAGTGAAATCACAAAGGTAACTTTCTACTGAAAGAATCTGCATGAGAAGCATCACTCTCTTCATCTCTGCAAATAAGAGGCACATTGATATCTATATTCATATATAATATGTGCATATAATCTCTGGAATTTGTTTCTATAGTGAATGATCATATCTACATATCGGTGTGTCTAGTTTCCAACAATTCTTTGTTTCTGCTATCAAGTGTGGTTAGCGGAGATATTACTTTGCTTGGACTTTCGTGACAAATTTCCATCAACTAGATGGTAAAAACAACTGAAATTTTATATTCTCAGAGTTTGGGTGGTTAAAGTTTTGAGATATGGGTGTGGGCAGGTGTTTCCTTCTGAGAGCTGAGGGGAAGAATTTGTTCCTGTTTCTTTGCTTGCTTTCTAGTGTTTTATTAGCAGTCTGCCATTTCTTCAATTGTACAGGTATTGCCTCAGCCTCTGCGTTCATGTTGCATGATGTTCAGCCTTTGTGTGTGACTCTGACCAAATTTCTTCTAGTAAGGATGCAAATTGTATTGGCTAAGGGCCCCATCCTCCCCTAATATCGTCTCATCTTAACTAATGACCTCTGCAATAAGCTATGTCCAAATAAGTTCATACTCAAACATGCTAAGAAAAAAGGTGGGACTTGAGCCCACAATGTTAAGTGAAATAAATCAGGCCCAGTGAGTAAATACAGTGAGGTTTCTTTTGTGTCAGAAAACCAGAATGTAAATAAAAACAAAATAAAAGAGAGAAGGTAGGGAACAGAGAGGTAGATTGTGTGAATGTTGGAAGGGTATACAGAAGGGAGAAGCAGGCATGGGAAAATAAAAGTGACCAAGGTGTGATGTGTAGGTGTACCAAGTCCCCAAGATGAATGGAATTATGTGCCACAAAGATGTATCAACAATGAAAAATAATTCATTTAAAAATAGTATTAGGATTTAGGTCATATAAATACTTGCAGAGATAACAGGGTTAAGCTCATAACAGTTGGCAGGGTCCCCCATCTCTCTCAGCACATTTATTAATAACAGTAATATACTTGTTTCTAACATTAAATACCACAGTCTCCAAAACATGTGAAACCTGGGCAGACCTCTTTTACAGAGTCATCCTTTGGGGTTTTTGCAAGGGAAGCAATGCAATACAGGACATATTTCATAAGATTATTTTATGATTACCCAAAGAATCATATATAAGAGTGCAGGAAATCTGCCTACACACTAAAGACCAAAGCCTTCAGCTGTCGGCCTGGATCTTAATATCCTGCATGAGTCCAGCTGAAAACCTAAAGGCTGTAACAATACCTTTCACAAGTCCAGCTGGGCCCTAGAGCCCAAGACAATGTCTCTTCCAGAACCACTTCATGGATCTGTGCTGGAAAGGCCCAAACATGAGTGGTGGAAGCTAGAAGGTCCATGCCAGTGGACCGAAAGATCTGCGCTAGCAGACTAGGTCGTCTGCACTGGATCCAGGAAGCAACGCTCAAGGTCAGCACCAGAGATCACCTGACGAATACCACAGCCATCCTCAGCAACACTGAGGTCCTGAGCTTCTCCAGCTATGAGGAAAGCCGAGTTTCCTTCAGGAAAGCCAATGTGACAAGCTTCCTCAGGAGGCTGAGCAGCGTACCAGCTTCCCTTCTGAAGTTAGGAAGCTTGCTGAAGATGAGGACCAGAGCTCTCCCAAAGTGAATCTCAGCCATTCTCAGTGATAACGAAGGTCTCGGGCTCCTCCAGCTACAAGCACAGCCAAGTTCATCAGGAAAGCCAGCATGACTACTTCCTCCAGCAGAATAGCCCAAGAGAACACCAGCAGCTTCCAACAGCTCCAGTATCTTCTCCCAACAGCTTCCCTAACAGCCTCTCAACAGCTTCTCCAGTTCCACCCCTTATGCTGCTGGCAAGGGTCCTCAGGTAGGTCTCCCACTCACAGCACCATGCTAGTTCAGTTCACCTGGGCGTAACCAGTGACCAATAACTAGCAACCCAGTAAGTACACAGACACATGAAAACATCATACCATAGGGATATATGTGCATCCATGTTTATAGCAGCACAATTTGCCATAGCTAGATCTTGGGGGGAAAAAAACCCAAAATGCCCAAAATCTAAGGAATAGATGAAAAAGCTGTGGTATTTTTATATGGTGGAGCATTACTCAGCTATAAAGAAAGATAAACTTGAGGCCTTTGTAGGTATGTGGATGCAACTAGAGGTTTTTATTTCATAAGTGAAATAAACCAGACACACATATGTAAATATCACATTGTCTTCCTAGTGTAAGAACCTGAGAGAATATAATCTGAAAAGTAAAATAGATATAGTTAAACCAAAAGAAGCTGAGGTGATGGTAGTACTAATTTCTGTCAGTTTTTTTAAAGTAGTAGTTAATGTTTAAAATTTTCGCTTTGACTAACTCTGTATGCTGATATTTGTAATCTGAGCAATTACATCAAAGACTGAAATATGCAATACAAAAACCACAGTTGAATACCTCTCATCTTGTTCTTCTAAATGTGTTCTGTTTCTAATGTCTTATCAATTATTGTTGCCCAGTGTCTAAAGCAAACAAGCTACCTCACTCCTGAGATGAACATCCTGTCTGGTTAAGGTTTGCAATCAGGTTGTAGGCAATCTAATGTCAGGCATTACTAACTTCACAAAAGTGTAAAGGACAGTTTTGTTGTGACAAAAAGGGGGGAAGGAAATATAAATAAATATATATATGGGAATATATATATATATATAACTCATATATATATATGAGTTATGATAGACACACCACTACTTTCTCTTAGTTCACTGAGAATAAACGTTTATACTAATAATGTCACTCTTTTTAAAACAAATGAAAATATAAAAAGTATAAGGGACAAAGAATTAAGGTTCATTGAAAGCAAACCTTAATGGTTAGTTATTTTACCAATCTCACATACCTATATCTGTTAATCTGAACAACAGTTTTGATGCTAAAAATTCGTAGCATAACCATTGTTAATTTTTTTTTCTTGTTTTGAAAATTTGTACCATGTGTATCGATGTATGTTACCGTTTCTGTCTTTTTTTTTTTCATGTGGTTAGTACAGGGTGTACAGGGTCTCACTACAGAGATCAGACTTGTAGTGATCCTCCTGTTTTTAGGCTCCCAAGCTCTGGGATTACAGGCACACACCACCATGCCCAATCTCAGTCGCAGTCTCAGCGTGCCCCAGGAGCGGGGCCAGCACCAGCACCACACACCCAAGGATTGAACCCTTGGCCCAGCACCTGCCTAAGCAGGCATGTTAGTCCACTGAGCCTTCTGGTTGGCACTGTTTGTCTTTATTTTTGGTCATCACGCTTTAAAGTAAAGTTAGAAATTTTTTGAAGTAGCATCAGGGTTTAGAAATAGTATCCATTATTGAAAGTGTGGGGCTGATTAAGTGGAGGAAAACACAGGCCTCCATCCTGGGTCTAAGAGAAAGTAACCCATAGATCTAGACATTTATGGGTTAAAAGCTGTACTTTCTCTTCTAAGTATCTTAAGGGTCACATTTTATCTTTAGGGATCTAATTCTTCTCAACTCATGTCATCAATTTTGCAAGGTGACAATATAAACCAAAGAACAAACTTAAGGGCCGGACAAATAGCTCAGTGGATTAAAGCATCTGCAAGCTACCTCAGGCCGGCTTGATCCCAGGTCTGCCCTGCCGACCCCGCCCCCGGGAGCACGCTGAGACAGCAATTGAGACTGGGCATGGTGGTGCACGCCTGTAATCCCAGCTCTTGGGAGGCTGTAAATAGGCAGATTACTACAAGTCCGATCTACTAGTGAGACCCTGAACACCCTGTAGACCATTCCCTAAGATACAAAAATAAAAAAACCTTGAATTGTCCTTAGAGTTGGCGATAGACAACATTTCTCATCGTGTGTATGTGTGTGTGTGGGGGGGGTGCATTACTGGCGACCGAACCTGAGGATGCTCCCCCATGAGCTGTGTCCCCGGGTCTTTTTAATTTTATTGTGAGACAAGGTCACACAAAGTCACTCAGGCTGGCCTCCGAGCTTGTCTCGTGCCGCTGCCTCTGGAGGGAGTCATGACTTTTAATAAGATAACCGCTCCTATGGACGGGAAGAAGCATAGCCCCGCTATGGCATGCCGTGTACTTTTCTCATCTTGATCGCAAGGAATTATTCTTCGGGGAGAAAACAAAGGAAAGCGGAAGGGAGTACAGAGGAGGGAGTGGAGAGTTCCAACCCCGGAGCCTCCCTGGAGGAAATTATGTCGCTAATGGACCGTGACAGAGGAGGAAACCTTAACTAGAGAGAGGAGGGGTGCAGAGACATTTCAGAAAGCTGGAGGAGGCCAAAGCAAGGCACAGCTGTTAGAGGAGAGAAAATGAGTCGTTCAGGGTGACAGGAAGTTGGGTAACTGGAGGTTAGAATGGACAGGCGGCGTGACAAAGGCAGAAGTTCATCTAAAGCGTGGTGAAGTGAGAGAGCTGTGTCTTCAATCAAATGCCAACATGGTGTTTAATTCTGCAAAGTGGCGGCGCCTAACTGTCGATGCTGATAACACTGATAGGAAATTCGATGGCCGGCACCCCATTGCAAAATGAAGGATAAGAATTTTCCTTGCAAATATGCATTTCACTCAATGCTGTGACCTGCAAAACCATGTGGTTGCCTCATTCTGAAGAAAGTAAGAAGCAAACGCGTCCCGAGTGCTTGATGTATGAAAGACACAAAACTATCACAGCATATGAAAAATGAATGAAACACAGTACATCATGCACTAAACCGAAGCGGTCATCTTGAAGTAGAATGAGCACCAAAAATTAAATTAAATTAAAATGAAATGAAATAAGATGAAATAAAAAATAAAAAGGTGTTCAGTGGCTGGAAGCAGCTCAAAGGAAAAGTGGTGACCCTTCTAGGGAGGAAAAGGAGCCCCCAAACAAAACACTAGGAAATGAAAATGCACTTCTCCGTGCCCTACCATGCAAGCCAGTGGGCATTATCCCTCATGCGTGGATGGGTGTCCTGGGGCTGGGGTTCTGAAGGGGACTGTAGGTTAAGGGAGACTCCAGCACACAGTCTCTGTGCTTAGAGCACCGTGGGCTACTGGAGCACAGGGCAAGTTAGAAGAGACTCAGCTGGGTAAGACAGCAGGAGCCTGAGCTTTGCAGCCTGCGGGTCCTTGCACCTGGTTGGGAAATGGGTGGAGCCTTTCAGCGGAGGATTTGCGCATGTGACTAACGATCCTATGTTTACGCAGTGCTCCTGGAGCGCCACATACAGCAACAGGAAAAGGGAGACTAGAGGGTGTCTTGATGAGCTATAAGCAATACATTTCTGTTGATTAAAAGTTACTCAGACTATGACACGTTGGCCTCTAGCCTGAACACACTCAGTCTGTGAGTTTGGAAATAATATTTTTGAGGGACTGGTAGAGGGAGTCAGACTGAAAAAGGATAAAATACAATGTATGAATAATTAAGTTCACGTAAAGAAGAAATTCTCTTTTGTCATCAAACTAGTGTTGTGTGGAGATGGTAGGCACATGAAAACATTTACATGTTTAGATAAGCATACAGTAATTAACACACATTGGTGTGACTTGAACATTAGTAATAATGATTATGTGTTATTTAGAAAGTGTTAGGGTGAAGGCTTGCATGGTTGAAGTGAGGTGTCATGAGCTGGAAGATGTTTTCTCTGCTGAAAGGCTGTGGTGGAGAACAACCACGTCCACCTGCTTTTCAGACCCAGGCAGTTGAGTAGTAACTAGGCAAATAACTGGGTAACTATGGGCAACCATCAAAGGCTTCTGATGGAGGATTTGTTGGAATGAATGTATTCAACAAGGAACGAATAGCTTGGACAAAATAAAAATTACTTTTTATTCACTAGTTCAACAAAACTGTGGTGTGTATCCCTAGGCTGAATTCTTTAAATAGGGGTAACAATGAATGAAAGAATTTCCTGAGCTGTACACAGACTTTTTATATTATTTTAGGGAGGGGAAAAAAAAAAGCAAATAAGAAGAAAGAGAATAACTAAACATGGTATTGAATTTCAAACTGAAAATAGAAAATGAACAACAGTAGTTATAGTCCATATTGTTATTATCAAATTTGTTGCTCAGATTACCAGATATAGGCATGTAAGATTGATTAAGTAATTAAATGTTAGTTCTTCCTTTCAATAAACCTTATTTTTCTTGTCCTTTTAGTTTTAGTTTTCTAAACTTATTTTAAAGAGAGTATAAAAATAATAGATAAGACATTAGCAATAATACACATTTAAAAAATCAAGATGAGGGCCAGCCTGATTGCTTGGCGGACTAAAGTGCCTGCTTAGG
Organism: Tympanoctomys barrerae; assembly: GCA_002564285.1. Taxonomy (NCBI): domain Eukaryota; kingdom Metazoa; phylum Chordata; class Mammalia; order Rodentia; family Octodontidae; genus Tympanoctomys; species Tympanoctomys barrerae. The sequence goes on along the minus strand of NDGN011364451.1, from coordinate 7,706 downwards.
CAGGCACAGGGACCAAGGTTCAATCTCTGGATGTGCCACTCCTGCCCCGCCCACACTGAGACAGCGATTAGACTGAGCTTGGGGGTGCACACCTGTAATCCCAGCGCTTGGGAGGCTGAAAACAGGAGAATCACTACAAGTCCTGTCTGAGTAGTGAGACCCTGTGGACCCTGTCCTAAATATATTTTTTAAAAAATCAAGATGAAAAGTATTCAACAGTATTCGTTATATTTCACACTGCTATCTTCAATGTAGTTGCTGAGAATACAGATTTCAGCATATAAAATTGGCCAAATTAAAAATTTTAAACATTAACTGGTACCTTAAAAAAAACTGGTAAAAATTAGTAGTATAGTCATCTAACTATCCTGTATATGTACCTGCATGATTTTCCCTCTTCCTTTTTCCCTGTCTTTTCTCCTTTCCCTTATCTCAATTGTTTTTTATGTCTAGTTTCTTTCCATATTACTACATCTATTCTGATTTTATTTATCCTGTCCACATTCTTAAGCTCACAGAAAACATATAAATAAGTGAGCAATTACATTAGTGAAAAAGTATATTTAATAAGCAAATGGGGGTGGAGACATTGAAAGATGTGCTAAGAGTTTAGGTGAAAGAAAAAGGTATATAAATGCTAATTAAATTTAGAATTAAATAGAGGTAGAGACTGATAGGTAGTGGATTGGATGACAATCAGTATTCTAATACAGCATTGGGCTAAAATAATGACTCAAGATCTGAAGAGAAAACAGTGGGAAAAATGTCATAATTTGGGGAATATTAACAGCTAATATTTATTAAGGAATTCGCACTGATATTCAAATACCTACATACATTAACTGCTTTGACATCAGGGCATCTCATTATAATGAAAATCATTGTTGTCTTTATTTCAGTCAATGGGAAACTTTAGATGATATCTGACAATAGAGTAACCCCAGATTAGAAAGCAGGTGTGCTAGCCTGAAAGTTTGCTTGCCTTAGACACTGCAGCATACTAACATTATCTTATTTATAGTCTCTAAAACCTAAACTCAGTAGTTCTGTGTTACTTGTACTTAACCTAAAAACTTCTACAATGTTATATTCCAATACATTTGTTCATTCATACATTTATTCATTGACATGCCTCATTTAATAAAAGGACTAGAGATCTTTCTAACTTTTAAATACAAGGCTAAAAAGAAATAGGTTCAATTTAGACACCCTCGATTGTGTACAAGGAAACAAGACCCAGAGAGTTGTGATCAGTCTGTGTTGTAAATAGACTCAAAAAACAGAATTTTTGCTTCAAGGGAGAGCCTTGGGTCATGTGAGGGAGAGATTTAGTTAATGAAGGAACTGCTGCCTGGTTTAGTGGTGAAGTGATCACTAGTACCCTCAATTCCTAACAATGCAGAGAGAAAGGAAGCTGAGAGCCTTGGGGACAGAAGACTGAGGAGGCTGAAGAGTGAGTCAGTTTTGGGTTTCAGGATCTCAGGAGAGAAACTCGCTGAGAGAAAAGAGGGCCAATGGCTGATGGAATCCCATTCTGGAAGGAGGAAGACTACATCCTGGGAGTTTTCCAAATAGACACCTGATCCTCTTCCTCTATAAACCTTAATGTCCGGCTCCAAGTGAAGCATGGCCAGTTACATCAAGTGGGCTCCATTCAAGCCGGCTGATTCATCGCTTTTCTCTGCTCTCACCTTACTTTGAAAACACTGAAAAGCAACACTGCCTTCTTTCCCAGGCTTGAATCTCTCTCTCTCTCTCTTTTTCAGCAAAGTAATAACCATTGACCTGATAGAGCTGTCAGCCTGCCAATAAATAAAAGCATTAGCCAAACCTCACACTCCTGGACCTATGAGGGGTGACAAGGCCTTGGGAGCCACCCAAGCACCACCCTGGCAGCTCTGTCTGGCGGGCGCCGCCTGCAAAGCAGAGCCCTGGACAGGCACCCTGAGCAGAGGCCTTTCCAGTTCCCACAAGTCACAGTCAGGTGAGGACAGATAGGTGTGGAAGCAGCTCCACATCCCGTCTTTGGCAGCATCGGAAGAGTTCACAAGTAGGGGTCTGCGTGTCTAGCCAGCGTGTGTCTGTGCATGTGTGTTTGTATTTCCACATGGGAGGTGTGTACGTGTGAATGCAGTACTACCGGAACTGCTTATTTTACTTTGTTTTTTAAAACTCAACTTCAGTGCAAAAATAGAATATTTCTGACAAAATCGGGGGGTAACAGGTTTAGAATAAGTAAAACGATTCCTATATAAGTGCGCACTTCCTGCACACAGACCCTCACATCCTTCCGGTCTGGCTCCAGTGTGTGCTATAGAATGACCGTGTCCCTTCAGCTCACTGATTTAGCACCGTAGTTCCCCCCCACGTCACTCAAAGCCTCTCCAGTGGGGAGGGCGAGGGGCTGTCCACCACCGAACATCCTCGAGGTGCCACAGAAAGAGCAGAGAGGCAGGAAGACACGATCTCCTCCTTCCTACGTGCAGCGCGCAGGGCAAAATGAAGATCAGTTCAGCACGTGGCTCGATAGAGAAGATTTAGGACCAACGCTCTTCGGCACAAGAGCATCCAGTTTTACTGCTTCGTTCATTATTGAAGATGTGCATTTTATTGTATTATATTCCCATAATCCCTTAATTTTTAAAACTTAATAATCTTCTTAAAAACAGTGCCTTTACCCAAGTTGTTAGTGTATTAGAGTGATTTCACACAGGGGATAGTCCAAGGCAAGCCATGGGAGTCTAGCTTTCAGATGGCCTCTTCCTGGCACTCTTATTCCCTGTCCTGTGTGTCCCTCACCATCTGGTGATCTCGGAAAGGCCTGGGTGCTGCTTCATCCAATCAGTATGTCAGCTGTCCCCGTGAAGCTGTGAACTTTGTCCCATTTCTGCTTTTTTCACTCTTAGCCTTTGGGAATTACAGATGCTAAACAAAATCCTTAACCCAGGACTAAATGGTCAGAATTCCTAAACCGATCCAGATTGCTGCTTCTCTCTCCTGCTATACAGCCATATGTGCATACACTGGGGAGAAATGATCAACAGCCACCAGCACCACAAAGCCCAACATAGTTTGAGCTGATCATGCGAATGAGGTGAGGTGTGCGGATGCTGCCATTTTCATTTAATGCACTTTGTCCCATCTGACAGAGCGTCTTCAGTACTTCAAAGGAAACCTAAATTCAGATTTTTACCTCTGCTAAACAAAAGAGGAGAAAAGCCAAAACTGATAATACCGTGCCCAGACAAATTAGTTTTCTTTGCTTTCAATAGATGAGATGAGAAAGGTCATACCTCTTATTCCATAAAGCAAATTAGACCACACTGTGGAATCAGATCTTCATTTGCCCACTCATTTTTCTATGAAAACTAAGTAGGAGAGATGACCTGAAAGTATCTGTGAGAAAAAGAATATAAAGACATGTAATATAGAAAAGAGATTTACAGTCATGGCCTAATTCACTTTTTCTCCTAACCCCACTGCAGAGACCCTCACGTACCCAGGGCCTCTCTCCCTGTATTGATACAGCTGGCTGACTTTGCAGCAATTTATTTTAAAACTGACTACAGCCAGTGCAGGGATTTGGAGCTAGGTGGGAAATCCTGGCAAGAACTGAATGATTAATCACATCATTCTGATATCTGTAATTAAAAAAACAAACAAAAAAATCCATTATCTATAACCAGTTTTTGAAAACTGTTTGATTTCTGACCAAGAAACCAGCAGAAAGGTCTTCTTTCCCCAGCAATCCATGAGGAACAGAGATGCATCTTGAGGGTTAAGGCAGTTAAATAGAAAGATATATGTTTTAACGGAGTTGTGCTTTAAAATTACTTCTAATTTATCCACTTACCAGACATGTATTGAGGTAAAATGATCAGCAGTAATGTGCAGCAGAAAGATATATACTTTTTTAATTGTAGCCAAGAGGAAAAAAAGCAGCATGGAATAACTTAATCGTTGCTAATTATAATATCACTGAGGTAATTACAATAGATTTTGATTGTCTCATTTTCACACCCGAGGAGGGCACAATGCTGGCGTTTCTCTTAATACATATTTGTTTTTAGAGAAGAGCTGACAATTACGCTAATTGTAGTCACAGCATGAAACTTCTTTTTTAAAGAAAAATTTGTCGATGTGTCACATGGAATAAATGCACCCTTTCTGTTTGGTTAGGTGCAAATTAAAGATACATTAATTACTTTGTTTATTGTGGTAAGACATCTCTGCATTGTTTCAAGTATTATCAATTTTCCAGGAGCAAAATCTATTTCAAAGTCCTCAACATCCCAGAAAGCACCCCCACTGCTTTATGGGGTCATTTCTATGGATGACAGTTGGTTCAAATCCCTTGCAAGCAACAGTGATTCTCAAATGTCCAGCGGCAATTCAGACAGATGAGGTAAAAATTCTGATACTGGTGGAAGCTGAATTGTGAGAGGTGTCCACAATGATTCTTGGCTGGCGTTCCAGTGTGTTGACTATCAGGGTCTAAAACAGCCACTTTGCCTAGCTAGTAGAAATGCCTAATGTTCAGTTTTCTCAACACATGGAGAGAGGCCCTGCATCTCATTCTTCTGTGCCTAAATCCATCTGAGTGTTGAACATACCTGTGCTTATGAAACATGCCTGTGAGCAACTGGCTGGATAAATCTGGAAACCACGTACAGCTGAAAGGATGACAATTGGCAGGGCAGCGGAAAAGTAATCAGAGTCCAGCTTTGCAAGTGTCACCAGAATTTACATAAGGTCCCTTGGTTCTTCTCCTTGCCCATGTATGGGATACAGTTCAATGCAGGAGGCAGATTCCACTGTTGGTAGATACAAGTCCACTCAGAGCTGTGCTTCTTCCATTTTATCAGTGATCCGAGCACAGTCTCCTGTGTTGACCTCTCTAATAAGCTGTAATTGGAGTACTAGCCATGTCCATTTCTCTACCTCTTCTACAACAATTTCAGTGGAGCTAACAGAGGGCAAGAATTAGTAAACAGCTGGAATACAAGTAGACAATAAGGACAATCACCTGATCAAGTGGCTGTCAGCTACTTCCATTCCTAGCATGCAAGAGCTATTATTGATCTTAATGACACTTTATTGTGTGAAAAGTTAGTTTTCAACTCCACATCTAGTGCAGCTAGAGTAACCTATCCTCAAAAGTAAACTAGATAAGTAAGACTCAGATTCTTCTGTTGCACGGAAGCTTGCTAAAACGTTGCTCAGAGCTATAGTCACCCAGAACACTGCAGCAACACATGAGCGATAGGATTGTAGTACAATTGCTTCTTAGAAAAAGAATTCACCAAATTATTACACAAGGAGCAGCAGCTATGCAATCCTGTTGTAATACTTACAATTGGTTTCACTTTCCAAAGAATCATCATATGATAATGTTATGGAAAACTGAACATTAGGCATTTCTCCTAAGCTAGGCAAAGTGGCTGTTTCAGACCCTGATAATCAACACACTGGAACCCCAGCCAGGATTAATTCTGGACACCTCTCAACGTGGCAACTGATGTGTCCAAGAACCTTCAAGCAGTCCACAAATTCTACACCACTTTTAGTGCTCAAGGGACAACCCACCCAGCCAAGCTTTTCCTTTCTCCATGTTCTTCTCGTGTGGAACTCTCTTTCTTCCAGGACTACACTTGCTGTTCTAACCTCATGCCTGTTGATTTCTTCATCAGTTCTGCAATGAGCCCCAGATGGCCTCCTGGCTTTCCACCATACCAGAAGAAATCAATTACCATTTTATGGAAGTAATTCATGTTCTTAATACTGCCCAGCACAAGAACTTTCAATGACTTCCCATTGCTTGCCATGCAATATTTTCATCAATGAGCCAAACCAACAAAACCTTTTTCTATTCTTCCCCAATGTAGTTTCTCAGCAAGACCCTTCCCAGGCATCTTGTGCTTGCTCCAGCTACACTAGATCATTTGAACGAGCACACGAGGAAGAGAGTTTGTCCTCAGGAAGGTCTAGGATCCAATCCGAGCTTTCGCAGGCACTGTTATGCTAGCTTTCAATCCACTTTATTGTGTTAATAACGAAAGTGGAAGAAAATACACAACTACCAGGAATGACGTATGGCAGGAATTAGACTAAGATATCTAATTATCTCCAGTACCTGGGCATATGGCAAGTGTTTAGTCCCTAGTGCTATAGTATATGGCAGATGTTTGATAAATAAGAATGGTTTTCACTATGATCACCATCATCATAATTATTGTAACATTCATTATTCTTCAGTATTTCTCTTGCTTTTCCGTCCCCATTAGTTTGCTCCTCAAATGTCCTTTTTCATTATTTCAAAAATATCCCCAGTGAAAATACAATCTCTTCTGTGAAATAAATACCACTTTTCTGTATGTCAGGTTTCATGCATATTTCTGAAATTCCCATTCAATATTGAGCCTCAGAGCATCTTTCAGAGCAGCAGGTCCTGCGTCACACATTGAGGAATCCAAGTCCAGTGATCTCCAGCTCTTTATGCACATACAAAGCCAGAACTCTCTGAATTTATACCGGAAACTCACAAATCTTCCTTCATATTCCAAGACACAGATCTTATAGATCCCCTTTGACTATCTCTCTAGGTATTTCATGTCCCTCTTCTTCCTCTTCACCTTCTCAGTTCATGCCCTCGATCTATAGGCTAAGACAAAAGTAACAAGACAAAATTAACAAACAATGTTGAACACTTAAAATATCCTCCCCTCAGACTTCACTGAGCAAGTTATGTGAAAATATAAACCCAACGAAAGACATATGGAGATGCTGAAGGTAATAACTACATAAATATGGTTTAGCAGGAATTAAATGGAAGGAAATAACATTATTGAAAAAACAGTGTTTAGTGAGTAGATGTATAGAAATACACTCTTCCACTTGAGATATGAGCATACTAATCACATAGTCTTCCTACAGAGTACTTTGACCACATGTATCAACTTGGATGTCCTACCCAGCACCCTAGAATGGAAGGCAACAGAGTCTCCTTGAAGTGCTAGGATTTCAGCACTTGAGTATCACATCTGCCTGGTACCATTTATTACAATCTTTTCCACAGCACTGCTTTAGCTCTTTAGAAGAATAATGGACACAAAGATGTCTCCAGTTTGGGAAAATTTGATCTTTTGTATAAACAATAGATGATGTTTTCCATATATATAAGGAATCAAACATATGTGAATGTTTACATTTAACAGCAAAATTTATTATGGTAAAAGACACATTTCCATTGAACCACAGGAACCCCTTTCCCCACCTATATACACTTAGCCCATTGTTCTTGCTGCTGTCTGAAGCAGCTCTGGAAGTCCTTTTTCATAAGTATCTTTATAAGGCATGGTAAAAAATATAGTGAAATGTGCTGCTCAACAGAACAGTGGGCTTTTTAAAAAAATAGTTTATCCTCATCCACTTTATTAATTAAATTGGGCATCATGTGACTTCTAGTTTTTTCCCAAAGTTCCCCAAAGACCAGGAAAAGTAAAAATTTAAAAACAATTCGGGACATCAAGACAGCCAGAACAGCACAACTGAAGACTCATAAAAGAGAATTTCTTGAACTGCTTCACAAAGTGGTAAGTATGGTGGGAGGTATGTTTTTGAAGGGATGATATTTTGAGAGATCTTAACAGCAATGTGACTGTTCCTGCAATATTTTTTATATTTGAAGATTCAGTGTATTTTTTTTT
>NDGN011364450.1:5259-19478 GCA_002564285.1 Tympanoctomys barrerae | reverse complement strand
CCACGCATTGATGGGGCGGAGTGGACGGGCCACCAGGAGGCGGAAAGCCTGGGCCCTGGTGCGTGGCCGCGGGACATGCCTTTCTTCCGACTCCTCGCTTCTCTCTCGCCTTCCCGACCTCCATTGTATGGGCCACTATGTCCCTTCTCCGGCCCTTCCTGCGCTGTGCCAGTGGGCCGCAGACTGAAAACATGAGCGCCTCCCTCCCTCCCTCCAATCAGTTGTGGGCTTCACTGTTTTGTCCCTATAACAGGAAGGGACTAAAACACTGCCAGTGTGGATCAATATGCCCAGCCAATTACCTTGTTCTGTCAACTGTCTCCACTAAGAGTTCTTCAACATCAAAGACCACTGGAATTAATTAAATGTAAACACAATTCATTGCTGATCAGGTGGTCGGTTGTCACTCTGACAATTACGCTGGCCTGGAGGAAGACGGGCAAAGACGAGCTCTAGGAAGAGCTGTGAAACATCACTGGCAAACGCTCTCCTGGGCTGTTCCACTTCTGGCCTGGTTTGTTTGATTTATTCCTAAACAACAAGCTGCCTGTTGGTAGAAGGGCAACAGTTCTACAGGCACTGGTCATGTGAGTTTGACCAGAGGGAGAAAATACCCCGTACACAAAAAGCAAACCAGAAGAATTACATGCAGAAAATAATTTCAAGAAACAAACAAAGAAAGAAAAAAAACCTTGGAAACAAGGTGCACAGGAGTGTTGCGTGGGGGCAGTGTTTGGGAAGCCTGCCTGGTGACAACTGGTTACACTCTGCTGCCCATTGGTATAGCTGCTGGATGTCAGCTAAATTTAAATTGATGGATCAAAATAGCTGATTGTTTCAGTTCATATCATTTCAATTCCATTTCCAAGTCACACTGGCCACAGCTCTGGTGCTTGGTGGACCCACATGGCCGTGGCCCTGGTGCCCAGTGTGGACACAGTGCCACCAGCCAGGATGAGCCTGGGCACTTGGGGATGGCCTGGCTTGGCCTCTGGGAAGCACCACACACACCCGAACATTCCTGTCGTAGGTTTCCAACCTCACAGGCCACGGTGTGGTCCTCCTACGGCACACAAGCGGGTTGATCCTGACGTTTCTTGTTGTTCTGTAGAATTTCTGCTCCCCAAATGCTCTTGCAATCAGCCCCATTGCTTGGATTTTCTCAATAATTAATGAGTTGAATAAAGTCTGCAGCATGTGTTCCTTTTAGGTTGGCATAAAGGTTCATTGCCTTTAATTTTTTAAAAATTGTTTGCAGGCAGCGAACCTCTGGAGAGGCTCCGCTTCGCGGGTCAGGGTGGCATTCATGCCAGAGAGCACGTGCTGTTCCTAAGCAGAGCTCTCAGAATTCCCAAGTCAAGCCCTAGGGTCAGCGGACAAATGCAGCCTGGGCACACAGGAGATTCCCCTCACACTCGCCCGGAGAGCAAAGGGGAGGAGAGCACACCACTGCGTTTCCTGCCGGCTCCCGTTGCCAATGCAATGCCAGCTTGCTCTGCCACCTCCAGAATGCGCAGCACACCCACAGTCTGGAGCGGTCTGTGCTCTAATGCACAGCGACTGGACATTAGTTCTGCACACTCGAAGTACATGGCCACGTCTCCTTCTGTACCATGACGCCAATTAATTTTGCACCTGAACTCCAATGTACCTGGATTTGCATTGAAATCCTGCACAGACAGAAGAGGAATGGGCTTGGGGGAAGCTGACCTGACACTAAAACACTCCCCTGCCCCGCGATTTAGGCAGGCATAGGCTTATTTGTAACCCTAGTGGGAACAGGCCGTAAATGTTATTTGTGGTGCCTGTGCTATTGGTATCGCTACAAATACCTGCAGAATCCCAAAGCAGGCCTGCTCACCGGGTCACGGTAGCATAGAGGAAGTGGCCTAGGCTCCTGGGGACTCCGAAGTGGCCAAGCACTGCAGCGTCCACCATCTGCCTCTCCAACTTTGCTTGGTCTGTAGCCCTGTCGCCTTGCTACTACGGCATCGGCTGCAGCAGTGGTACCTTCGCGCAGCATTCTGCTGCCCACTTGCCCGGCTCTCCACTTTTACAACCTTCAGTTCCAGGCCTCTGAGCCAGGGCTCCACTTCTCCACTTCAGAGAGAAGGCAAATGGGAAGTGGTGTGCAGCCCCATGACATGGGGACACCTGATCTAGGAGTGACGCCTAGAAACCAGCGCTCTTGCACGGCACCCTGAACTCTGCATCCTGGAACTCAGGAGGGCGGGGACCCTGGAGCCGACGTTGGCCAGTGAGGTGGCCCCTTGCTCCTTCCCGTGCCCCATAAGTACTGCAAGACCCCTGCTTGGTTTCCTGGGGGCCTTCCCCTGTCTCTATCCCTGTTTACTCTGCCCATGCTGGTTCTCCCTCCCAGCCCAGCCTGGAGCTGCCCAGTGTCGCTCCAGTGCATCCAATTTGCTGTATTCAGCCTGCACGAAGCATTGTTATGTGTAAGCTCCGCTGAGGGGAGTGGGGCAGTGTTCTCCAGAAATACATCAGCCACAGTCCATTTAATGCCAGGAAAGCAAGTTTGAAGGCACTATAATTACAATTATGGCCTTTGGATGGTTCTGTGCTACTGTATGCAAAATCTCTAATTCCCTTGACGATATGGCAGAGCGCGGCACGGAACCTTAGTTCCCTCGAATGTGTAACAGGAGGGAAAAGGCTCCTCTCAGCAGCTCCCCCCTTCCCAGCACTCTCCCTGCTGAGCAGCTCTATCCAGGTGAACGGGAGGAACCTGCGAATGGCCTTCAAGGGGATGGATGGTTCTAATGCACGTATAAGGCCAATTGGAACTTATACACCGTGGAGCACTGCTGGGCCATAAGGAGGGGTCAGCCTGCATCCCCTGCAGAAAAAGGGATGCACCTTGAGACCATAAGTGAAGTGAAATAAATCAGGCGCACAAAGTGAAATGCCACACAATTTCTCTCACCGGAGGAATCAAACTATCAGTAAATTAGAGAAAGAAATAAGAATCAGGGAGATGGGTCTTTTGCAAAAGGGAAAGGAGATCTTGGGGGACAGAAAGGCAGGGAAGAGACAGTGAACGGAATTGAGGTGTGTGATATCCACGTCCCAAATCCCCACGGGAACACAGCCACTATGCCCCACCAACGTGCACCACCAAAAATTAAAGTAATTGCAAAAGGGGCGAGGCTGTAGAGCTGGCAATAGCCAGCAAGGAGGATCGTGAAGGGTCTACGGGCTTCACGTGGACCTCTGTGACTACTTCCTGTGAACTACGGTGGCCCAGGGTGAGGATTTTATGCCCAGGATGTGCAGGAAGTCAAACATTGCAGAGCTCTAAGGCAAGCTTACCGTAGTCGGGTGGCGCTTTGCCCCTCATAACGCTAGCTCAGAATGTGAGCTTGTTTGGAACACAGTTTTGCAGGTGTAGCCGGGTCACAGTGAGGGAGGCACAGGGACAGATGTGTGCAAAGGATGCTGGAGAGACAGGGAGAAGCAGAGATGGGCTGCACACCGGGTCCCAAACGCGGACAGTGAGGACGCACCCAGCAAGGCCTGCATCTCGTGCTCCCCTCAGCCTGCGAAGGAGCTTGCTGTCTGCACCTTGTTTCGGGGCTTCGGCCCTCAGCGAGGGTGGGACACCAAATGCCCCGTGATTAAGGCACCCACTTTTGTGCTTCATTACGTCTGCCTAAGAACTCAGCAAAAACCCCACAGAAACGGGGCCCGCAGGAAGAGTGCTAATGTGGTGGGTGGGATAGTTCAGGGTTCAAACTGGTGCCTGCGCTAGTCTAGAGACCTTTTCCTAGCAAGTAGCATCCTCCACGGTGTGTGGGAAATGCCACAGATCTCAGGACTCTAGGTCCCGGGGCTTAGAGCTCTGGTCACACAGCCCCACGTCATGGACCTGAGCATGGACAGTATCAGCTGGACATGTCCTGTCACCTTCTGCCTGATGACACCAGCCAGAGCGACTGCCCCACAGCCTAATTATTCCTCCTGGTGTGGGACATTTCCCTATCAGCAGCTAACTAAATCAGGCATGAGGGGTCATTTGGCTTACTCATTAGAACACCTTCCTCACCCTGTCTCACCAGCCTTTGGATAGTTAATCACTTCTGGCTCTCTAACAGGGCACTCTCTGTTTCTTAATTATACTGCTAATGACTGCCCTGGGCCTGGATGGAAGGGGACCCCTCTTCCCAGCAGCCCCTACCTCCTCTGGGACTGAGGGAGGTCCCTGGAGAGACCCATCCTTGCAGATGTCCCCTGTCTTTGTGAAGTGGAGGTAGATCTTGTGCCCTGGGCAGCCACAGTCTGTTTATAGAGGTTGGCTTAGCAATTTCTGGGGGCTTCTTGTCCTCTTATTGGGCAGCAGCCAATGTTGTGCCAGTGTTGACACAGTCTCCATCTCAACTGAACTTGTGAAGGCCTCGCTTGTCCTGAGAGCTGGGACAGCACACACCCAAGCAGAGAGATGTTCCCGGGGGTGCAGGGCCCCCATCATCCCTGCACACAGCATTGATCCAAACAGTTCTATTTCAATTCTTCACTTGAATCTGGGGCTAGTGCCAGAGCCAATCAGAAGATGCTCCTTTGGAGGCTTCATTTGCATGTGGGAAGAGCCAATCACAAGGCACTCTTCCGGATCCTGCATTTACATATGGCAGGAAGTCATGGAGCTTTTTGATAGGATGGTTGACAGGTGGCCTGATGCCTGGTGAGTGTTTGATGGGACTGCCATCCCGATGCTTTCTGTGCTGAGAAGGTGACCCCTTCCCCTCATCTAGAGCTGCTGTGGGCCTTGTCACCAGCCGCTGTCACTGTGCAGCGGCTCTTTCCCACCCTCTTTGAATGTGCACCTCCACGGCTTTTTCTATGTCTTGAGGATGTGATCTGTAGTCATGAATGTGCCAAGGACAGGTGGTGCCTGGGAAGATGCTGTCCTGGACTCCAGGTAGGGAGCCTGAAGATCCTGGGGTCTGCAGGGGGAGCCCATCCCCAGGCCGTCCAGAGAAAAAGCAAGCAGAGGAGTGGAGCTGGGCAGGAATCGTGAACACCACTGTCCCAAGCCCACTCCCTTAACCCAGAGGTGCCCAGGGCATCCCAATCCGGAGGAGCTGGATTTCAATGCAGCCTGTGCTGTTGAGACTCCTCCATGACCTCCAGTCACCAATAAAATACATCGAGGAGCCGCAATATTTCAGAGGCTGAGGCCGGAGGATTGATTCTGAGTTTGAGCCCAGCCAGGCAACCTAATGTCTTAGTGAGACATTATCTCATGATAAAATATTTTAAAAGTGCTGGGCCTATAGCTCAGGGCAAAAGACCCTGGGTTCAATCTCCAGCATCACAATCAATCAATCAATCAATCATCAATCAATCACAACTGAGTAAATGCATTATAATCCCACAAGGATGGAGAACAGAAAAGCTGCAGGGACATCTGGGCCAATGAGCTCCCTTCCACCTGCCTGTGATGAACAGCTGCTTAGGGAAGCCCCCAGAGCAGGGAAGCCCCCAAGGGAAGCAGCGGAAGGTCAGGCGGAGACAGCCACAGAAACCTGCACAGCACCTCAGCCTTGTGGAGGGGCTGCTCTTGGCCCTCCCCACTGTCTGCTTGGGGACTCAGGGGGGTGGCGTGTGTGTTGCCCCTGGGGGTCCACTCCAGGGCTTCGCTGTTTCCTTTCCTGAACTCTGGACACACACATGCATGTCGTTCACTACCTGTGAGTCTTCCCTGCGCTTATTTTTCAATGTCAGATCTGACATTTATCTTTCCTTGGATTCATTCTTAACCGTTCCTTCTCACTGGCATGCAGTACCTGTGCATATTTCCCGGGTATCATGCCATAGCATGGAGTATGCATGTAGCATAGGATGGTCACAGCAGGGCAAGTAGCATTCTGTCAGCTCAAATATGTGTGTGTGTGTGTGTGTGTGCGTGTGTGTGTGTTGGGGACATTCAAAGTCCTACCTCCTGGCGATTTGGGCATGGACAGTAAAGTCCTGTGGACACAGTCACCTCCTGTGCAGCAGAACCAAGAGCTCACTACCCGCAGCACCCGAGTCTTGGTCCCCACCCCCTCCTCTCTCCCTATGCCCCTCTCTGACATTTCCCAGCCTCCTGTGACCTCATTTGAGGGAATTCCAGCTAAGAGCGCTGAAGGGAGGTGTAGCTGTTTTCCCCCTTCCACCATCCTTCTGCTTAATAGAAAGCACTGTCTGGAGATTATTATTAAGATACTTGAATTTCTTAATAGAGATGCAGCAGCATGACCTCTTCAAGAAGTTTCCTCAATGGAAAGAAAATGAAGTCATCTTTATCTTACAACGGCATGTAGCCCAGAGTTTCCCTCCCCGAGGGGCTGGCTGCTCCTCACCTCCTTTCCCATACCCTGACATACTCACCATCCCTTTCGGGTGACTGCATCACTCGTGGGTCTTCCTGTCACAGAAATGCCCCCTCCCCGCCCATTTACTTCAGTTGTGTAGTTTCCCAGGTATGTTCCTATGTCAGTTCCAGTCACTCCTGTCTCTTAGAAACACGTGGCCACTGTGACACACATTGAATAAACCAGTCAGTCCTCCACTGAGAAGCCACTCTGTGTCTGTAATTCCTGCTGGTTCATCCAATGTAAGCCCTACCAGAGATCAGGGCCTGATATTTTGGGAATGATCCTGATCAAAGCCCATCCACGTAAAATAAATCTGCCTCCGGATCCCGGGTGTTGTCTTGGTATTTCCGCGTGCTGTTGCATCTGCTGCATTGGCTGGGAAGCCTGACCAGGCGGACCTCATCGGTCACCAGCCGTGGCCTCCTCAGGCAGAGTAAGGACCTCTCAAGGTCCCATCAGGGAGGTGCACCCTCGAGACTTCTTGAGTTCCCTCAGAGATCTGGAGGAGGATTCCTGGCTCTCTGAGCAGCTCACATAAGGAGGAGGATGTAATCTGCCTGTCTGTCTGTCTGTCTGTCTGTCTGTCTGTCTGTCTGTCTGCCTGATTTAGATAAGACCCCCCCCCGGGGGCACCCAGTTAGCCAGTCTATCCTCAGTTTGAGCTGTAGGAGAGCTTGGTCAACTCTTGTTGGTTAAGGCCACCCTCAAGAGAAGGGGGTCCGGATGTTTAACCTCAGCATCGCTGCCGCATGAGTGTGTGGACAAGCACCACAGACAGCCGAAGCAGCAGGCTGCTCCATGGTGAGGGTCGGGCAGCAGGACTGGGCCGCGTGGGCCGTGGTGGCTGCCCGACCCTCACCTGCAGTTCTGTGGTGACTGATTTGCAGCCTAAGGGAGGCGTTGCCCCCTCCTTAGCTAGGTCCTGCCTAAGTCCCCCCAAGGGGTGTGGCCAGGTGGGCATCTGACTGGCCCCTCTCTGAGAGGCGCCCACCCTGTGTCTATTGCACCACCATTCAAGGGTGTAGGACGTAAGCCATAACAAGATAGAATACAAACTGGTTGGTTAAAGCCCACAGCCCCTGGTTACAGGAAAAGGGACTTTTATGGGGTTAAAAATGAAACCCAACTGCTCATTGCATCTCACAGGAAAGAGGGCCGCTCTTGAGAGTTCCGCCCTGGCACCCTGGCTGGCGGCCTGCACTGTGGCCTCACTCCCTACTCCAGCCTGATCTACTTCCAGCCAAGTGAACTGGTTTCAGTACCCCTCCCCCGAGCCTCCCGCTTACGCGCCTCTCCTGGTCAGACGGCGTCCTCTGATGCCCGCCCGAGATGACTGGCAGCAATTCCTTCCGAGTCCCACATTTTGAATGAGGAAAAATTGGACCGTCAGCCCTGACAAATGAGTTGCACCCCGCCAGGCCCGAATGGTTAGGACAGGCCGGGCTCTACGAAATCAGGAGAGTCAGTCATTGTGAAAGTCGGGGGCAGACCTGGGGCACCTCTGGGGGACCAGAGAACAGAGCTCTCTGCCTTCAGAGGTTTCTTCTGTCAAACAGTTACCCTCACCGGGGCCACCGGGACCCCCGCCTCTCAGCCTACCGCCAGGCACAGACACCCAGCAGGAGAGCTCACCAAGCCAGGCAGCCTCGCTCTCCTGTAGCCCTGAACGATCACTCAGCTTTGTTCCCGGAGAGGAAAGCGACACCTGCCTCAGCCTGAAGCAGGCAGCCACGCTTCTAGAGTCGTTTCACAGAAGGCACAAGCAGGCGTCCAGCCACCCTCACGCTGATCACTTGGACAAGATTTCTGTGCTGTCAACACAGAAAGGGCACCTTCCTCTGCTTGTGAGCCAGCCCCGTCAGCCCCTCCAACTGGGACAGCCCTGCGCTACCAGGCCAGCTCCGGTCAACTCAGTCGCCATAAGGGGTTAAAAGCTCTCCCCCGGGCTCTGCACATGTGTCCTTTGTGACCTTCCCAGTCATCAAATCCAACTCACAAGATCACCTGAGAGGCCCTCAGATTCAGCCCAAGCCAGAGAACCTCTACCCCATTCTGCCCCAGGACCCCGAGTCTGACCCGCCTCCCCTGGGATTCATCACCCCGAGCTGTCCAGCCAGCCCCATCTGCTGCACCACAGCCTCCTGCTCGCCTGTCAGCAGCTCCTGACTCTGTTTGATTCTGAAGAATGTCAGTGTATCCTGGATGAGGCCCAAGCCTGGTTAATTGAAAAGTCCCCACTACTGTGCTTGATCCTGATGCCTGGGTGAACATGGCCCTACCTCAAGCATGTCCCAACTGGGACTATAATGTGACAGGGGGCCATGAAGCCCTAGGTCAGACCTGTGCTGATGTCCTAGAAGACCCCACGGAGGGAGGCAGGAAGCCAATAACCATGTCTAAAGTTATTGAAGTTCCCCACTGAGCTCGCACTGAGAAGAAACTCTGCCCAAGCAGACCCTGGGAGGTTGGTGGTCACATCATCAAACACGAATTCCTGCGTGTGCCTCAGTGACCCACACCGCTCCTGGGACATGGCCCGCCTCCATCACACTCAGGTCCACTGTCCTGGACTTGGCATGACTCTGCCTGTACCCCAGGAGGAAGAATAGTCCCTCCTTAAGTGCCTGATAATCATAACCCTGAAATTTTGAGAGAGTCATTTCCAGCGTGTGGGCAAAGGACTCAGCCGGGGGCTGGCTATCACCTGTGCCCCATTGGTGACTGAGCTCTGTCCCAAGGCGGCCCAGCTGCGTCCAACAATCTCCTCCACTGCCTGCAAGGCCAGCTCAAGTTCTCTAAGCTGCAATGCCACCTTGATTGCCCTCCATGTGCGCTGCTGCAGTCTTCTGCCATCTGCAGCCCGCTGGTATGCCTGCCCGGACCTAAGCAAATGCCTTCTTCTGCCTGCAGCTGTTGCCTGCTAGCCAGCCCATTCACAAGGACTCAGTTTTGAACTCAGAGGTTACCTGCCCTGGACTCCTCCTCCCAGAGGCTCGGGGCTTGCTTCTTCTTCGCTGCATTCCTGATTGAAGACACCCAAGCTGCCTGTTGGAAAGGCACAAAGGCCCTGCTCTACGGTCTATCAGACACTGGCTCCGTGCCCCAATGACCACTGTCCTCCTGACCAGGAAAGCTGACCAGCTGTCCCTAGACCGAGGCCTGACTGTCCAAGTGCCTCCCGCTGTGCTGGGATGAGCCGACAGATGCTGAGTGCACCCTGTTTACAGGTGGAAGCAGCCCTGTTAGGAACGAAGCCCGACAGGCGAGACAGGCTGTGGTTCACATGGACAGAAATACTTTAGCCAAAACCCTTGCAGGGCCGATCCACATAGCAGCTGCTTCCTGCTGCTCTCTGGACACCTCCCACTAATGGTGCAAAATCATCCCATCCAGAAGTCCAAGGGCCCCTCGTGAGGGATCCAGCGGACCAAATTCCTGGTGTTCTCAGATCAGAGCCACCAGGTGTTCCCGTCGTGTGTCCTGTGAGCTCAAGCCGCTGCTCTGGCACCGGTGGCCCTGCATCCGACACAGGCTTCAGGGTGTGTCACCGGTCCCAATTCACCGTTCCCTACCCACGCTGAGGAGAAAAGTTTGTAGGTCCTGCTGTAAAAACAATCATCCCTAGATACAGAATAACTCTGATCACTGAGAGCAATCACTGGCCTGCACCTGTAGCAGACTTAACTCAAAAACTAGATTAAGCTACAAATTCCACACAGCTGCTAAAAAGTTAAAAGCTCAGCTGTATCTGTAGACATTCCTGCGCACCCATATAACCCAGGTACCTACTAACTACCTCTATAGATTTCAGTAATCCAGCCTTCCACCTGCTGAAACACCTACCTGCAGGGCTCCCCCGAGGCTCACTCTGAAGCGGCTATGTAGGCACAACTGGAGCCTGAGGACACCGCTCACAGGGCTGCTCCGTACCCGTGCGCCTTGAGTTTCGTGTCTTGTAGCCTGCTTACTCCAGTCCTTGCCTCCCTGCCCACCTACTAGCTGGGCTTTGTTTCTTTTGTTTTGTTTTGTTTTAAACTGTGTGGATGGTTGCCCTAAAGACTAAAACAATCAAACACTTCACCAAGACTCGGTGAGTGCCCAAGGCACATTGGGCCCTCTCTTGGATCAGATGTACGCCATTGCTACCTTGCCAATGTCACAGAGCAGAGAGGCCCAAAGTGCGCTTCTTCCTAAAACACAACTCAGGGGAAATCTCTGTAAGGAGACGATCTCAGCGGCCCTGTCCAGAGCCCCTCCTGGGAACACTGACAGCCCTAATGTTGCTGCTTGTAGTCGGGCCTCATCTCAGGAGACCACATGTCACGTGTCCACAAGGTTTTGCTGGGGAAACTGACAGAGGGGGAAGGGCACCAACAGTGCCCCCAAGACAGTAGAGTTCCATTTCTCAGTTCCTGTTCCAGTTCTGGTTGCTCCTGCCTCTTAGACCCGACGGGTCACTGTCACGTGCACTGTGTAAGCCGGTCCCTAGTGGACAAGCCACTCTGCCTCTGCACTTCCAGCTTCCTTATCCTCGGCCACCAGAGATCAGGGCTTGATGCTTTGCAAATGATCTGAGCCAGTGCCCAGTGACATAACAAAGTCTGCCTCCAAGTGCTGGGTCTCGTGTCAGGGTTTCTGCTTGCCCTTGAACTCTTGGGTATCACCTGTCAGGACTCGGGGCCTGGTGACTCCTCTTCGCCTGCAGCTGCACACACCTGCAGCCCAGCCTGCCCAGATGCCAGCATCCCTCGTCCAGGTGGGGACCCTGAACCTCACGTTCTGCGCTCCCACTTCTTGACTTTTAGTCCTCTTTTTTGAGAAATAGCATAGCAAAACAGCTCTCTGTTTCCTGGTGGACTCTGATGCTGGGGTTGGACCCTGAGAGGAGGAGCCAGGCTTTTGTCTCAGGAGGCAGAGGTGTTCTTGCTCTCCATCCTGTTCTGTCTCCACTGCATTCCATGTCCCTCCCTGTGGTCACCTGAGTGCTTCCTGACACCCCTGTCTGGTGCAACACCATCCTCTGCTCCTGGGAAGTGACCTCTGAGCCCCAGCGTGTCTTGTCTGACCACAGCTCTGCTTGCCTGGGGACCAGGTGTGTGTGGCGGTGGGCACTCTCCATCCAGCAACCCCCTGGCCACTGTCACATGCTGTCATGGGGACGGTCACCACTATGCATGGTTCACAGGAGGAGAAGCCTGGACAGAGAAGGCTTGGGCCCTGTGGCTTCATATGATGGTTTCATTAATCCTATCTATGTCCGTTCACTGGGATAATGCACATGCAAGGGTGTGGCACCTCTGGTGTGTCACTCAGCAAATCGCCTGCACTGTGGGAGGTCTGCGTCAGCCCTGCTGGTGATGGGGCAGGTGAGGGGCAGAAGGGTTTACCCCTTCAAAAGCCAGCCTTCCTTGCTGCACTGAAGGCTGCTCGGCACCTGCATCTGTGCGGGTGCCCTTCTTTACACCTGTCTGTCTCTGCCATCTCTCTCTCCTGCCCCTACTCTTCCCTCTCTCACTCTCTTTTTTTCTAGTGGCACTGATGACTGGATCCAAGTGCTCAATCGCATCCCCGACCCTCTTTAATTTTGAGACAGGCCCTAAGGCTCTGATTTGCTCAGGCCAAGCTTAAACTTGTAAAGAGCATGCTTGTGACCATGGTTTTCTGTGTGATGAGAAAGGAAGCTGGTCCCTCGTGGGGAGGGCCACACCGGACCCTTTGTGCTCCGTTGTGAGGGGCAGGCAGGCAGGCTGGAGCTCGCGGGCCCCCCTGGCTCTCAGAAGCAGTGGCTGAGCTGAGGGGGTGAAGGGAGCAGCCCGTGATGGGCAAGTGGTAACTGGCTCTTCATCTTGGCCTCGTGCTCTCATTAATTCCAGACTTAGTTAAGCAAAGTCGGCCTCCTGAGAGGAAGCCCTTTCATGTGCTGGGAGCTGGCTCTCTTTGTGTGTGGATTTTCTGAGACCCTACAAAAGTGCCGACAGGCAAGGTCCTCTGAGCTTGTTGGCAGCCTTGCAGCTAGGCCAGACCCCGTCTCGGGGGAGGTCAGGGTGTTCCCAGCTCGCAAACACCACGCGGGAAGCGCAGTACCAACACCCAAGTGCCGGGTGCGGCGCTGTATCTGTGTAGAAACCTAGATGAGAAGAAACTCCTCCCTCCACACCGTGTGCCGCACCCATACGTCAGCGCCTTCGCAGACACCGATGGCTCCATATGTCACAGAGGTGGCACCGTGGTGGCCCGGGCCAGGTTCCTGGAGCTCACTGGTGCTGTTTCCAAGCAGGCACATGGCAGATCAACCCCTACAGAGCAGGACGAGGGCTCGGATGCCCTCGAAAGACCAAGTCCTGATCAGGTCTCGGAAGCCGACTCCCCTTTCCTGGCAGCTCTCTGCACTGAGCCAGGAACGGGCACCTTCAGCTGCAAGCCCCCGCGGCCCCCGGAGGACATCGGCGCCACATCCCTTCCAGTACCACGCAGCCCTTCCACACCCGGATGCAGATGAGCTGTGCTATATTTGGTACCGGATGCCCGTCTGCTCCTGACAGGTTAATTAATATTCATTATTCAACAGGGGAGAAAATGCTGAGTTGTTTATCATTGGTTCATTAGTTTTAGGCAAATAAAGGATAAACATAATTACTCTCATGAACTACTATGACAGAGCCTAAAATCGGTGGGGTTAAAATGGATCCTTCAGGAAAACCCTAGAAGAAGAGAGACCCCAGGGCTGCTGCAGAAGAGAGCTGGGAGCTGTCCAGGCCCACAGGCCCACCAGCCCCCTTCCTCTGGACCTGCAGACTTTGAGGAAAGCACCGTGCCACACTTGTCCCTGGTGGCCATGTCTGGACCGGATGTGGGATTACTGTCCCATGTGCTGCAGGGCAGCCATAGTGCGGCACCCTGGAGGCCAGAGGGTCACCCACGCCGGGCTCCCTCCACAGCCCAGTCTGCTCTGGAGCTGACTGTGGTAAACGCTGGATCTCCCCCAGTCCTGTCCCCTGCTCCAGCCTGGTGCCCTCCACCTCACCAACCACACACCTGTACTGCAGCCTGTAAAGGCTCCCATTTACCCAGAAGCTGTCCTGAGCTGTCCTCCACTGCAGCCTCTGTGTGGTCATGCTTTCCGCAGCCAGGAAATGTAAATGAGGTCCTACAAGAGGGCCCTGGGCCAATGGGACCCAAGTCCTCCCAGGAGGAGACGCCAGAGAGCTCTGTCTCCCTCAGTGTCCATGAGGAAAACGCAGTGCGAGGACACAGCAGAGGCCCCCTGCAAGCCAGGAGGACAGATGGTCCTCTCCAGGACCCTACGCTTCGGGCACGGTGACCTAGGGCTGCCGACCTCCGGGATGCTGAGAGAAGGAACTTCGGTGTGTGAGCAGGTCGGCCTGCAGGACTGGGCTATGGCAGCCGGAGCCCCCTGCAGGACCGGGGCAGACTAACAGAGAGCCAAGAACTTTAACAGCGCATGGGCTGCGTCTACATATGTGTGAGTACACAGGCACACACAGGCATACACAGACACACATGTGCACATGCAGTGCGCACGCAGGCACACATGCACATGGACAGCCCCCCTTCCACACACACAGACACTTGTCATTTTCATCCCACTGCCCTGTCACTGTGCTGTGTGGAGGCACTGGCTGAGCAAGGCGTGGGTGGGGAGAGGAGACACCACCCTGGGTTCCTGCTTGCTGTCCTGTAGCGCTTGCTCAATTGTGCACATGGAGGGGGATTGGCTCCCCACAGTCACCCTGAGAAAAGGAGCTCAGATTCTGAGCAGGGACTTCAGTGGGCCAAGCCCAGCTGCCTTGTGTGACTGGGTGTGCTGTACAAAGTGTGTGT
>NDGN011364443.1:0-16569 GCA_002564285.1 Tympanoctomys barrerae | reverse complement strand
TGCTTTGCTAAGCTTGTTCTAAGTAGGTGCTTTAGACCACTGAGCCATCTCTCCAGCCCTATATTTATACTTCTGATTCATTTCTCTTGTTAGTTCTTAAAATCATTTAATTATTTATGTATGTTGTCTTAAATTTAATTGTCTAGATTACCAGATATAAGCATGCAAAATTGGTAAAGAAAAAAATTTACAAAAAATTAAAAAGAAAAAAATTTAAGTATCTACTGCACCTTTCAATAGACCAGCAGAAATCAGCAGCACAATTTACCCAAGCTACTGTGTGTGTGTGTGTGTGTGTGTGTGTGTTTCCTCCCTCCTTTCTTTCTTTTGCCCTTTTCCTCATCCCAGATGTTTCTTCCCTTTGAACAGATTCTTTTCCTCTCACAGTATCTATTGCACCTTTCAGATTTTATTTACTCTTGGGTTCTCACACTAGTGAAACAATATGATTGTGCATGTGGGTCTGATTTATTTTACTTATGAGTATGGTCTCTAGTTACAACCATTTATAAAAGCCTCAAGTTTATCTTTTTGATAGCTGAGTAATACTCCATTGTGTAGAAGAACCAATCTTTACTCTTGGAAACAACCCAAATGCCAATCAACTAAGGAATGGATTTAAAAATACATTAGGCTATTTATTTAAGCTGGCTCTGTTTTTCTCAATGGGGACTGAGCACTATAAATTTCCCTTATAGGAGTGCTTTCATTGTATCCCATAACTTCCAGTATGTCATATTGACATTATCATTTAATTGTAGAAACTAATTTCGCCTTTAATTCTGTCAGTGATCCATTGGTTGTTCAGAAGGTTGTTACTTAATTATTATATATTTTTGAAGTTTGTATGATTTATTTTGCCATTGATTTCCAATTTCATTGCAGTATGGTCTGATAATATGCACAGTATTATTTCAGTTCCTTTGCATTTACTTAAGCATGTTCTATGAGCTAGTATGTGGACCATTTTCAAGAAAGTCCCATGTGTGGCTAAGAAGTATGTTTATTCTGTTGTTTTGAGTAAAATTCTCTATAGAAATCTATTAAGTCCATTTCTTCAGGGATTTGGTTCACCTCCAATATGTCTCTGTTTTCTTTTTCTAGTTCATCTGTCTATTTCTGACAATGGGGTACTGAGGTTCCCCTGTATAACTGCACTTGTGCTTTTCTGTATTTTATATCTATTAATATTTGTTGTATATAGTTGGGTGTGGTGGTATTTGGTGTATAATATGTTTGGGACTGTTACCTCTCCCTCTTAGATTGTTTCCTTAACAAGTATGTAGTGAGTGACTCTGTCTCTTATAATCAGGACTGGCTTGAAATCCATGCTGTCTACAAACAGAATAGCCACCCTTGCTTCTGTCCCAGGTTCACATTACATGGAGTACTGTTTTCCATCCTTTAACTTTTAGTCTACACATTTCTTGTTGGATTAAATGTGCTTCTTCTACGCAGCATATTGTTGGATCTTTTTCTTTTGATTGGTGAGTTGAGACCATTTATATTAATGGCTATCACTGATGTGTATAGACTTATACGTGTCATATTATTTTTTCTGTTGTTGGTTTCCTTTTTGTCCCTCTTAACTGTCTTGCCTGGTGGCTTCATTCTATTTGGATTCATGGAACTGTTGTCCTCAATGTCTTTATATAGAATATCTTTCAGAACTTTTTTCAGTGGTGACTTAGTGCTTGTGAATTTCTCCAGGTGTTCTTTATCATGCAAGTGTCTTCTTTCCATCGATTCTGAAAGATAATTCTGTGGGATACATCAATTGCGGTTGTACGGCTTGAAACATTTCACTCTAAGCTCTCTTTGGCTTAAGGACTGAGAAGTCTGCTGTGATTCTGATGGGTTTTCCTTTATAGATGATTTATTTATTTTCTGTAACTGCTTTTAATAGTCTGTCCTTGAGTTGAATTTCCTATAATTTTTTCTGCTCATTCTGCATGCCTTACTTACCAGTATGTAAATTCTTTTTCCATACTTGGGAAGTTTTCTCCTATTACTTCTGTGAACAGACTATTTTATGCCCTTTATGGTATCTTCTTGTTTTTTATCAATTCAGATTTAATCTTATGTCATTCTTCTTTGCATCATCTAGCAGCTATTAGATTGATTTTTCTTGCCATTTGTTATTTATAAGAAGTCATTCATTTTGATGATTGCTAGCTGCAAAACTATCTTTTAGATCTGATATTCTATCCTCACATTCATTGATTCTGCTATGTACACTTTCAACAGAATTTTTAATTTCCTCAATGTATGTTTTGTGGAATCAAGTTCTTTCTTATGTTGGATATTCATTGTGTCCAACATTTCCCTCAGCTCCTCTATTTTTAAATTAGTATCCGCATTCATTAACCATGTCCTTCATGACAGTCATCATGTCTTTAATTATATGTATAATTATTTATTTTTTTCTAGAAACTTATTCATCTGCTTTGTTACTTCTATTGCTACCATTTCAGAAAGTTCAGCTGGGTGGGTTTTGATTTCTTCCACCTCGATGTTCCCTGGTTATGCGACTGGTGAACAAGAGGTCTGAGACTGCTCCTATGTTTTTTTTCTTTTCTTCTTTTTTTTTAGTTTATTTTCTTCATTGATGCCTGTAAACTGGTTATCGTTGGTAGCTTTATTACTAGTACTGAAACCTCTTTAAGACATGACAACTTTTCAGAGACATCTTCTAGGCATAGCTTGGCATTTGGCTTTTGAGTCTGCCCAAGATTGTGCCTCTTTAATTTATTAAGAATGAAAAGCTGCTACCTGTTTGGCCTAGCACCCATTTTTGGTAATGAGCAATGTTATTATTTATGATCCTGAAACAACCTCAGTATTTACATACAAAGAAGAATAATGAATCACAACAACTATATGACTTTCACTAAAGTAGTCCAATCAGTAATAAAAATAGTATCAAATACAGTCTAGAAAATGACAAAATGTGATAACTATTAATTTGCCACCTTTAACCATAGGTATGGGATTTTATAGTTATATAACAAAATCTAAAAATCAGAAAATTAAATACAGTAAATATTGTTTTAATAGAGTGATTTTGCCCTAGGGGAAAATTTTGAAAGGTTAGGAGGATAAAAACAGAGCAACAAAAGAAAGGAAATCATTTGAAGCAAAGCCAAAGGATAAAGGAAGACTACCTATGCTTTGAGAAACTGGTAAAGACAGGAGAGGAAAAAAGGAGAAGAAGAAAGAGAAGGGGCAGAAAGAGAAGGAGGAGAAGAGGAGGAGGAGGAAGAAGAGGAAGAGGAAGAGGAAGAGGAGAAAGAAGAGGAAGAGGAGGAGGAACAAAATAAAAGTAAAAATAATGTTCACATTCATGAAAATACAAAAACAAGGATAAAAAAACAAAAAAAAAGATTTATTTGTGATTTCAAGCCTGTGGTTATTCTGAAGTCTCCAGTTTTGTGGCAATATCCATTTCAGGGTGTATCTCTGCTGTCACTAGTAGACTGGAGTCCCTCACCAGCTGTTGTAGTACACAACAACCAGTGTGCTCCACTCTACCGGTACGTTTCTCCCTAGAGGCCTCTAGAGTCACCCATTCTCACTATGTCTCTGTAGATTCACCCTCCTTTCTCAAGCTATGAGCTGGCATCTCCTTTTTCTGTGTTGTAGTTTTTCTGCACATTTTCTCTGTGGGCTCCAATTTTTCCTTCAGAACCTTCCTGGGTCATGGGAATCTACCCCCTCCTTTACTTCCCTAAAATGTTATATTCAGTGTCTGAATTATAAATCTTGCAGAGGTTGATTTGTTGCTGTTTACCATTCCACTATCTGCCCAGAATCCCCTTAGCTAAGTCCTGCCTAGATCTTGCCCCTCCAGCCCCACTCCTGAGACTGTGTGATTAAAATGGCTATACTGTTCTGAATCACAAAACTCATCATAAGATGTAACAAAGTGCATACATTTAGTATCCATGAACAACAGTCTTAGAAAAGAGAGAAGTAGTCAGCTTCTAGACTTGCTACTTATTAGTTCTGTAAGGTGGAGTAGAATACAAAATCTCTCCAAACTTTTAGTTTTCCTTTCTAGCAGAAATAATGCCTGCCTCCTGGAGTTTCCATGAGAACTGCATTTTGTACAAAGTGTATAATTAGATCCAATCCCGGAGGAACTCAAAGCCTCTTCTGTACCTCTAAGACCTTGTAATGATTAGGGAGAGATAGAAGAATAGAGGCTCCATGCTCCAAGAAGGGTGCCCAGACAATGCAGCAATGAAGAAGCAAACCTTCCTGTGTGAGGCTCACTGAGTCTTCTTTGAGAAGAGGCACCAGATCCAGATGAAAACAGGAACACTCCTGAGCAGCTGAAGTCAAAACACTGGACTCTGCAGCCACACTGATAGGATGCAGATACTGAGTGTTTCTCGTTGTGGACACAGAAACATTTTCCTGAACCCTCTAATTTTTTTTAAATTTTATTTTATGTGTTGGGCATGACTCACCCACATAACTTCCAATCTGACATTTCTACTGAGATGTCACATCATAACCTTACCACTAAAAGCTAATTCCTCCACCACTGAACTTCTTGCTTTCCCCTTATACCTGAAACTCCCTGGCTTATACCAATCCCCGGCTTCTCCATCTTAGGCAATGGTCACACCACCTACCTTGCTGCTGATCACTGTCCTTCACCACACAAAATCTAACCGAAAATTTACTTTAAAGCTATAATGGCCAAGGGGATGGAAGGAGGCCTTTTACCACAACAGCAGCAGAGACCCTCAACTGTGGCAACTCACCACTGCCACATCTGGCTTCCTATGGTCACATATGCCCTCTTCAACTTATTCTCTATACTCCAGCCAAAACAGCTGTTTTCTTAAATAAAATTGCACTCCTAATGCAAACATTCCATGGCATCCACTGCCTCTATATCAGATGCAGACCCTGGATCCCAGGAAGACCTTGAGTGAGCCAGTCCTGCGGCTCTGGATGAGCTTCATCCACTCAGCCCACCCTCCCCCAACACAGCCACAGCTGCCCCATGTCTTCTTGGCCAGCATCACCTCCATGAGGGGCTCTCCCTGCCCACCACACCATTCCTTTTCTCATGTACCTCATGTCCTGCTGGCACATTACACACCAATAATTATAAATGCAACTACATATTCATTTGTTATTTGTTTTCATCCAAATAAGAATACACACTACCTGAGAATAAAAAAGATTGGTACCTATTTTCTACCCACTGTATACCAGGCCTAACACAGAACCTGACCTCCAAGTGACACTAACATGTATCTGCTGGATGATAGAAACCTTCAGTTCAGCAGCTGCAACCCTCCGATCTTGCTTCCTCCCTCAGATAAGGCTGGTGCATATCAGCCTCCACTCTCATCTGGCTGAGCCTCTACAGCATGTTATAGTCCTCAGGCCGGAGGCAAAAGAAATATGGCTAAGCCCAGATGGCTCTTTAAACATCTTCTCAGACAAGATACATCTTGGTATCAACAGGGGGAGGAGCCCAGCCCCTCACAAGGAGGTCTCCTAATGTCTTGACTATGTGCAAAGTCACTGTGGTAGGGAGGTGCTAGCACGCCCATGGAAGTAAGTAGCAAATGCTTGGTGGCAATCCTATATCTACCACCATGGGCTGACTACCTGGAGAAGTATCTCATTCTCAGTGTAAGGGATCTGTGATTCTATGCTTTGTAGCACTTGAGAGTACAAAGCCAATGTTCTGGGGTAAAAATCTCCCACGTTTTGTGGGAACAACCTTGTGAAAGGTGTAGATCACTGCATGCTAGCTGGGCGGCTTGGGGGAGAGTTCTGACTGCAATTTACCCACAACTTAAAAATGGAGAAAACAGTAATTCTTTTTTCCCTCAAGTGGGCAAAGAAGGAAAGTGAGCAGAGAGGGAGAGTATGGCAGTCTGCATAAGCAGGGAGGGAGCAGATCATCCAAGTTAAAAGATCCTACTGGAGGAAACAAGGCCAGGAAGTGCCTGGGGAAGATTCTCCTGGAAGTTGAAGCATGTACAGGAAGGAAAGCAGCTAGAGTCAGAAGCCCTGCACAAAAGATGGCCACAGCATCCCAGGAAGACACACATCCTGCCTGACCAGAATGGACAGAGTAAACCCACAAGATGTCAGGCTCATAGGTACTGAACAGAGAGAACTGTTCATTTATAAGAAACTGGGAAGAGATGAGTGTTTGCTAGCATTATAGGAAGTCTGAGAGCATATTTCTGGGAATGGGGCTGAAGAGGAATGAGGAGCAATGGGGCAAGGGTGTGAGGGAGCCTTCGAGGGGAAAGCAACACCTGCTTGGGGGTGCTGAAATGCCCATGGCTCCCTGGGGATCACGGGCATCAGGTCCCACCTCCTGCACACTGAAAGCGAACTCTGTAATGGGACTTGAGGTCACAGCTGTAGAGGGAGAGGGAAAGAGAGAAACAGAAGACTCTCAAATTTTCTCTGGCTCCCAGATGGGATGTAAGTGGAAGAAGGATCATCTCAGAAAAAGGGAAATGGTAGGTTGGGGCATTGGAGGAGGGGTCCCTGCTGTGACTGGAGCCAGTCTGGGGCCATCAGACATGTGGAAACTTAGAGATTCACCTTGGGCCTGGAATTACCAGGAGCCAGGTTACAAGCAAGCAAGTGAACCACTCAAATACCATTATCACTCACATCAAGGAGTCCTCCCAGAGAACACCGTCTGAAGGGAGTTCAAACACCCCATCACGACACATACAAGAACGTAATATTTTATAATGTATAAAAGCTTTGAGATAGGGCTCAATTTAGTCTGTGGCAGAATACAAGAAGCACAATGATCCTAAAATTAAATGACATCATCTGTCAAAACAGCAGCTTTCTAATTTGAATTATAGAACTGTGGAATTTTAAATGAAAAAGAAACATTTAATTAGGACAATGTACTTAGCCAGAATATAAGTAGTGAGACATAGTGCTCAGCCTGGCCAACTGCACAGAGCTGACCTCCAGGCCTGGGACACAAAGGGAAAGGTAGCAGCCCTGAAAGGGGCACTTGGCTTTGTGGGGATGCTGTGGCCCACCCTGTTTGAGTGACCCTGAATACATAATATAGACTCAGTGCCCAACAATGATGGCCCTGATCTCTAATCTTCACACAAGCCCTTCCCAGACGGGTTGGTACCAGTCAAGGATCAGGGCAGAGGCCAACACGAGGCAGATCTTTAGTCTACCGGTCTTCAGCAGCCATACCCAAGCCTCTCTGATACATGTGTCTGGAGTCACTGTTTCTTTACTTGCAAATGAAAAGAAGGAGAAACACTCTTCCCACTGTGCTGAGAAGTAAAATGATGTGCAAACATGCACTGATATGGTACCTAGCCCAAAGGAAGTATTTTTCAGTCTTTTCTTTAAAACATACAGGTATAGAAGAAACAAAGATCTAGACACTGGTACATCTAGAACTGGTACATACCTCATGGGGTGCATGAGGTGTGTACCAGTTCTTCTTGGTTCACCAGTGATAAGACTGTGGCTCTGTATATATTTATTTATAAACTGAACACACAAATAAATAGACTCATGAATATGAATATGAATATATATATGTTTACTATGAAAAGAAACTCAAGACATATAAAGTTTATTCTCTGCCACATACTGAAAGAAAAAGCAATTTCACAGCAATACATATGACTTTTCACCCTATAAAACACAGCAAACAGCTCACTCCCGTTAGACACTGTACTTTGAAGGCTGATAATCATGCAAGATAATCTCCCCAGTAGCACGGTTTGCAGCCAGTATATAGGAGGAATTCAACAAACACTTCATGAGTAAAAGAAGCTGAAATATTTCTGGCTTCCTTAATTGAAGTAATCATTTTAAGGATGTGGGTATTTTGCAAAGCCACAGATTTCTCTGAATATACACATATGTGCATACACACACACATACACACACACACACACACACACACATTCTCTCTGTAAGTCATTTCCTTTTTCAATAAACACGCAATGGAAACATGTTCTCAGTGACAAAGGCATTACCATCACATGAAAAAAATCTACCATATCCAGAAGTTCTTATACATGAACTAGGAATAACCTAAAACTGTGCTAATAAATAAAATTAGAATTTATACATCTTTGTTGCTCTAGGGCTTCTTGCCAAAAATGAGGCTCCAAGAAAATCTGAGCTAAGGCACTTTTTCTGGGTTAATCTACATCACAAACTCTAAAACAAAAGGTCTCTTTGTTGTAAAAATATAAATAGTATAACTTTTGCAAGGTGAATTATAAACCAACAAGCAAAGATAGAATCTACTGGACTCACCAAAGTGATTCCAAGAGAGAATTAAATTGGCTTCTTAGCCAAGAACAAAGACAGGACAAACAATGGCATACACAAACAGTTAAAATTTACAATTGATTTAATGTTTTATCAACACCAAAAGCAAGAGATATCCACATGACTTTCCTACCACTCTTTAGTCATTGTTTAATTCAGATCACCAAAGAATAGTTCCATCAGGATTATGCTTGAGGAGCTAGGGAGATGGCTCAGTGGAATAAGCACTTGCCTGGCAAGCGCAAGGGCCTGAGTTCAATGCCCGGTTCCACAAAAAAAAAAAAAAAAAAAAAGATTATGCTTGATCCTCAGACTGCCTAAGAGTAATTCCTTTTACTATGAAGAAAACTATCTGTCCAACTGTCCGGCTTTGTATATACATATATATACACACACATGCTTTCATGGAGACCAGTCATGCCTCCACATGAGCAAACTGCCCATACCTGATGTCTAGACTATACTGTGCTCGCTCCCTGATGTCTGTGCCCAGACAAGACACAGAGAAGGGGCCGAGGCTGCTGCACAGGCTAATGATCAAAGGCTCAGGTAACAAGCTGTTTCCAATTTGTTTCTGAAAAATCTAGGTGAGGCAAGCCCACTCACTTTCTTAGAGAGAAGTAAGAAGGACCTAGCACTAATTGAATACCAGTGAAGCTCCCTGTACAAGCAGATCCTCAAAACAATCCGGAGGCAGGGATTAACAGCGCTACACTTTACACAAGAGAAAATTGAGGCTCAAGAAGCATGCGAATTGCCCCAGGGGTCAATGTGATTTAGCCAGTAAATGGCAGAGCTTAGATTTGGAGCCGGCCCGCTCAGCTGCAAAGCCACTGCTCTTTCCACCTATGCATTCTGCCTCTGCTAAGTCTTTCTGATAATGAGTCAGTCCATCCTATGAAAAGGTCGACACACAGGGGGATACCGAAGCTGATTCTTTTCAAAGGAAGGCAACTTCACAGTTCTTTAAGCTCCCCATTAAGAAGATTCCTGTTCTAAAATCTTTGTTGCTATGCCAAGGAGGTTGATTTTCATGGGGATTTTTATTTAGCAGAAAGCAAAGTCCTTCTTTCTAAGCCTCAAGTTACCTCTACAGCATATGCTAAGTCCCTGCTAAACCTGTTTAACCTGGTGTCCTACCCGCTTCCTGACATTTTCTCTGGAGGTTTCTAAGTAAGGCCTTAGGCCTGAGATAGCTATGAGGAGAGTTTGCCAGTGAAGTGTTTCAGGGCCCAAGCAAGATGGGGTGAACAGTGCCTGGCTGAGGACCAACATCTCACATCAGGAGCCAAAACTCTATGGGGATGAGGAAGATCCCACCTGTGGGACCTCTGAGCCTGAGCATCAAGATAAAGAGTGATCTGTCACAACCAGAAGTGCCCAGGTAGCCCTTTTGAGGAGCTCCAGCAGGGAGAGAAAAGGCTCCTAATGGAGAGCCAAGCTGGCATGGGACATCAGAACCCATTGGAGAACCAAGGGCTTAAGGCCTTGGTAGGACTCAAGCAATGAGGGTATGACTTGAACAATGAAAGGGGTGCCCAAACATGGGCAGGGGCAGCAGTAACAACAGGAGGTAAGTTACACACAAGGAGGCTGACTGAGCAAGAAAATATGAGAGCACAAGGGAACCAGGCTTCTCCCAGAGAAAAAAAGGAAGTTGCATATATGGAGAGAAAATGTGAATAAACCAGTGATATTGAGTTGAATATGGAGATACTGCTGTAAACTCATACTTGTAAGTAGATAGAAGCAGACAAAGAAGGACAGATGTAAATGAGTACCTATATGGATATATATAACCTATCCATTGACAGGATCTGGAGACGACACCCTCATGGCTATAAACCTACTTTGAATCTCAATTTTGGCTTCTAAGGAACCACAGCCCCCTGGAAGAATGAATTATTGCAGGGCTAAGCAGAAAAGTACAATATTTGCTTGGAGCATCTTATGACAGAAAGCGAGGAAGAACGCAAAGACTCATACATACATGTAGCAATGAAAATAGAAGCTTGAAGGGCTCCCAATGCAAAAAACTTGAGCCAATGTGTCAAAATAAACAATGCTAATGAATTGTAATCCAGTAAGTAAAATAAGAACATGAATCCTGAAGCTATGAATAAATGAAAGTCTGATAAGAAATAACATCCTTACACAGTGGTGTAGAACTTTCCTATGAATTCATTCCAGAGCAGCTTTGCTGTGGAAAGTCTGACAGATATCACCTTCCTCACAGGGTCATCGTGACATCTTCAGAATTGGGACAGACAGAATGCCCATCCCACTGGACAGCTGAGATGGGAATCTAGCACCACATCTTTGATAGCCCTGCCCAGAATACAGAATCTGAACTGAATCACAAAGAAAGGTTGAACCCAAACTAAGGAGCATCCTACACAGTAAATTAATTGTAATCTTTAAAAATATCAAGGTCATGAAAATCAAAGAAGACCTGAGGAACAGAGGCAGCAGAGACTCACAGGGCTGTGAAAAAACAAATGATTCTCATCAGACCCTTCTGCTACCAAGGCCACTACTGGACTAGGGGACAAGGAGATGGTGTGAGGACCAGGGCACAGCTTCCTTGTTTGGGTGGTCACATGTTGAATTTGATTTGTGAGAAGTATACAGTAAAGAATCTCAGGGTTAGGAGTCAAAGAGATAATTCTTTATACTATACTTGAAACTTCTGTAAAAGTGTGATTATTTCAAAAAAAATTTTTAAATGTTGGTTGGCATAATAAATATTCATCATAAAAAATTCAGGAAATGGTACAGAAAATTAAAATAATCTATTATTCCATCACTGAGGTAACTGCCATTAATTCCACATGCAGTTTTCTAGTCCCTTTCCTATAAATAGATTTTAATAAGCTGAAATTACACTATAAAAATATTTTATAATGTACTTTTTAAACTTTCTCAATGACTACACATTATTCCATTGTAAATGTGTTCAATAATTCAATTAACCAATCTTCTATTATTTCACATTTAGAGTGTCTCCAATTTCTTCTTTGTTATAAATAACATTGCAATACCCCTCTTTGCATACAAATCTTTGAACGCGTTGGATTTTTTTCCTGCAGCTATATTAGCTTAAGTGCAATCAAGAAATAATACAGCACAGACTTTTTAAAGGTTCTGGACACACAGGGGACTGCCGCACTTCACTGCAGAAACATTACCCTAACCTGAACTATGATGCTAAAAACTGCCTCAAATTTGAGCACAATCACAATCTCCCCTGTGCCAGCAACTTACAAGGCTTTCTCCTAGACACAGTGCACATCATTTCTGCATTCACCATCACCCGCCCTCCAGGAAGGAAAGACACTCGCCCCAAGTCACAGTCTGTTCATGGAGAAAGCCCAATTCGAGGGCTAAAGGAGCTGATCCAGATCTACACCTTGAAAGGACAGAGCTCAGACTTCCTGTTCTTTGTTCTACACACCTCTGCCTATGAAGGGAACACCGACTTCTCCTGAAGGCAAATCCCAGACTTTGCCTTCCCAGGGAACCTTATAGAATAAACTATTGAGTCACCCCAAATCCATCACCTGGATGGTTTCTTCCACCTAAAACAGCCAACTGTCACATGTTCACCAAAATTTCACTAACTCAATAGTTCAGCAGGAAGACTACTCAAACTCTTCATAATCCAGTCCAAAGCTACTCCCAGAGGGCAGCGCTTATCTCTGTACCTTACTGGACAATGCAGTAAGTGACCTTTCACAGCTGACCTCTCTGTAAGTATTTCTGTCACTCCCCCATCCAAAAATTCACTGGAGGCTACTTAGTCCCAATATGTTAAACCCTCCCTGGCCACACCTCTGCTGTCCCTGTCCAATCCATGACTGGAGAACTTCCCCATCACTTCCCTGCAGCTACATGAGGGTGGTATGCAACAAGCACTTTTCATCTTTGCATCAAGGGCCCAGCACTGCTGGGTACACACAAGAACACACTCAGCCAAAGTGCCATTCCCAAAGGTGCAAGGTCTGATGCCTCCAAGCCAGACACTATTTAGATTCTCTTTTTAAGAAGTGTTAATTCTCAAAAGGGGCAAAAACTATTAAAAGGGGATTGAAAGCACCTAAAGCTTCATTTCTAATCTTGAAACTCAAGGATCTTTTTATTTGCCAGCAATGTTTTTCAACAGTATAACCTTCTCTCATATTATTTTATTATCACCCAAACTTCAGTCTCAAGAGCTTACATCATCTTCCTTGTCTATGCTGTGAGTCACTGAGAAATGAGATTAGGGTTTCACTGTGGCCACTGCAGCATGATTTCAGCAAGCCCACCACAGCAGAGGCTGACACAGAGACAGAAAACACAACAGTCTCCATGCACACAGGGTACAGAGCTGTCATCTACAGCAAGCACTTAATAAGTGACTCCCCTATGCCTGGAGCTGCAAGCACTCAGAGGAACGAGAGATTTACCCTGGCAACTAAGGCTAGAGAGCAAGACAGATAGGTTATAGGACGCTCATAGAATACTGACCATCACAGAGGACCACAAAGACCCTGGGAAGCAGGGGTCAAAATACACTGCTGAGAGGAGGCCCATCATGAAAAGAAGGTGGACTTAGATGTAGGATACAGCAGCCACTAAGGTTCAGGGACAGGTGAGGGAGACTATGGGCATTCAGGGACACTTACAGAGCCAGTCATCAAAAACCTCCCAATTATGCTAAGCTTAGGGAAAAATAGCTTCACTGGGGAGTTCAAGCACGATCAATCACTTTCACAATCTCTCTCCCCTGAAGAAAAGTAAATGGAGAAGAAGACTTCCTGACTCATTCTACGAGGCCAGCATTACCTCAGTACCAAAGCCAGACAAAGATACAAAAAAGGAAAACCCGTACTAACATGCCTGACAAATACAGATGCAAAAGCTCTCTACAAAACACCAGGAAGAATACTCAAACCGCATATTAATGAAAGGATTATGTACAGTAGTCCCTCACTATCTCACAGCTCAACTTTTATGGACCTGTTTTGCAGGCTTTCAAAAAATTAACCTAAATTATTTATCACGGATTTTTTTGCTATATTGCAGGATTGTAATATATAGTAAAATTCTATAAATTTACAAGTTTAGAATATGCTTAAGAACATTACAAGTGTTTTAAAAAGTGTGGGAAAGGTTTATAAGAGCGTGGAAGGGTTTATAAAGCCTTAATAGATAGATAGATAGATAGATAGATAGATATACTAAAATAAAAATAACATCACTACTGCACTGATTTTCACTTATCACAGGGGTGTCCAGAACATGCCCTCCCCATAAGCTAGGGACAATCGTATCATGACAACATGGGATTCTAGGCTGTAACAACCCTCCTGCACGCCTGGAGCTGCAGGTTTCAACAGGTTTCCATAGCTCTTGGATTCAACAGGGGTTTTTTTTGTGTGTGTGTGTGTGTTTTTTTTTTCAATCAATGTAATACACTATACTAACACAATAAACACACACACACACACACACACAAAACCATCTTAATTTATATAGGAAAAGCATTTTTAAAAATTCAAAACCTTTTCATGGCTAAAAAAAACCCATCTAAATACAAATAAAAGGACACTTCCTCAACACATTAAAGGTGTCTATCGAAAAAACTCACAACTGATATCATGTTGAATAGAAAAAAATCTGCAAACTTTCCCAATAAGACCAGAAACAAGACAACTTGCCTACTTTTTCACTGCTGTTCAACTTTGTACTGGAAATTCTAGCCAAAACAATTAAAATATTTTAAAAAGGAAAAGAAAGGGCATTCAAATGGGAAAAAGTAAAATTATTTGCACTCACAGATAACACAAAGAAAATCCCAAAGCATATATAAAAAACCTGCTAGAGCTATAAATTCAGAAAAGTTATAATAATACAAGATTAGTGCACAAAAATCAGTGGTATTTCCATACAGTGGCAATGAACAAACTGAAAAGAAAATTAAGAAAGCAATCCCATTTACAGTAGCATGTGCACAAATAAAATACAAAACACTTCATACCAAAGTCAAACAGCACACTAAAAATCACATAAAATTAAAGAGATAAGACTTATACAGTAAGAATTATGCAACATTGTTACCAAAATTAAATGCTTAAATAAGTGAAGACATCCCATGTTTATGGACTAGAATTAAGATGCCAATGCTGCCCAATTAAAAATAAAGTTTCAATTCCTACGAAAATTCCAACAGTTTTTTTCAAAAGAGGAAAAACTGGTCCTTAGCTGCTTATGGAATTTTAGGGAACCTAAAATACCAAAAACAATACTGGAAAAAAGCACAACATTGGAGAACTCATACTTCCAAAGTTCAAAAATAACCACACAGCCGCAATAAGGAGAACAGCATGGTACTGGCACAATGATCAACACAGAGACCAATAAAACGACTGAAATTCAAAAAATATATCCATAGTGCTGTAGTGCATTTTCAGTGAAGGTATTCAATTCATGAAACGAGGAAACAGTAGTCTCTCTAGAAGTGAAAGACCTTTACAGGTTAAAGAAAACTACAATGCCATGAAAAAGGGGACTGAAGAGGTCTCAGAAAATAGAAAGATATACCCAGCTCCTGGAAAGACAGAATCAATACTGTCAAAACGGTCATACTCCCAAAGTATTATACAGAGTCAATGCAATCCCAATCAAAATACCAACAGCATAATTTACAGATTTAGAAAAAACATCTTAAAATTTATATGGAGCCATAAGAGACTCAGAATAGCAATAAAAGCAATGTTAGGCAAGAAGATCCAAGCAGGGGACATGACAATACCTGGCTGCAAGCTAACCAGAAAACAACAGTGACAAAAGGAGCCTGGAACAACAACAGACACTTAGACCATGGAACAGAATACAGGACACAGAAATCTCCCCAGACATATTCAACTACTTGATCTTCAATAAAGCATACAAAAGCATATGCTGGAGGAAAACCTATTCCACAAATGGTGTTGGGAAAACTGATTATCTATTTGTAGAAGGATGAAACTGGACCCTTATCTCTCACCAACTACTAAATTAAAGTTAAAATGGATCAAGGATCTAAATATTCAAACAGAAACACTAAACCTTCCGGAAGATAAAATAGGTAAGACATTTGAAGACACAGATATAGGAAAGAATTTCCTAAATACAATTTTAATCACACAAGAATAGAAAGAATCAATGAATTGGGGCTAGGGAGATAGCTCAGTAGAATAAGTGCTTGCCTGGCAAGCACAAGGACCTGAGTTCAATCCCCGGTTCCACAAAAAAAAAGGATTATATCAAGACTAAAAAGTTTCTGTTTTAATAGCAAAAGAATCAATCATGATACAACCTACATAATGGGAATTTTTTTTTTCACCAGCTTGTCCTCAAATGGAGGACTAATACCTAGAATATACAAAGAACTCAAAAAATTCAAACCACTTAAATCTAAAGACCCAGTCAAGAAATGGGCTAAAGAAATGAAGAGATACTTTAGAGAGGAAAAAATACAAATGCTTAACAACCATATGAAAAATGTTCAACATCTCTGGTCACTAGAGAAATGCATATTAAAACAATAACAAAAGGTGGTGGTAAGAAAGGAACCCTCTTGCATCAGTGGTGGGAATACAAATTAGTGCAACCATTATGGAAATCCATATAGAGATTTTTCAATGAGTTGAACTGAAAATTCCATGTGAGCCAGGTATTCTGCTGCTACAGAAAATCTCGAAATACCTTAAAGCATCATGCTACAGCCACACACACACACACACACACACACACACACACCAATGTTTACAGCACTATAATTCATGATAGCTAAACCCTGGAAGCAGACCATATACCCATCAACAGATGACTGGATTTTAAAACTGCAATATCTATAGATAATGGAACACTACTGTCCTATAAAGAATGACAGATTTCAGACATTTGTAGGAAAATAGATACATCTGGAAAATATGTTGAGTAAAATAAGTCAGACACGCAAGCATAAGTACTGTATAATGTCACTCATTTAAGTGAGGCAAAGTATAAACAAAGAGAATGGACAGAAGGGCAGAAGGAGATGAATCTCTTGCAATAGTAAAGTGGTCCAAGGGAAAAAGCAAGGGTTAGAGGAGAGGAAGGAAAAATCAGTAGAATAAAGAAAGGTCATCGAGAGCCTGGGAAATGGCTCAGTAGAAGAAGTGCTTCCCTGGCAAGCGCAAGGGCCTGAGTTCAATCCTTGGTTCCACCAAAAAAAAAAAA
>NDGN011364441.1:0-12224 GCA_002564285.1 Tympanoctomys barrerae | reverse complement strand
ACCAATTTTATTTGAAACTGTCTCATTGCTATTTGTTTCTCAATAAAATTATGGGAAAAAAATTTAAAAAGGCTTTCCAAACATAATTCCTTGTACAATGTGCTGTGCCAGACATGCCCCAGGGGCAGGCTGAGATGGCTATTGAGACTGGGCATGGTGGCGCACACCTGTAATCCCAGCGTTTGGGAGGCTGAAAACAAGAGAATCACTAAGAGTATGATCTGTGTAGTGAGACCCTGTAGACCCTGTACTAAATACATTTTTTTAAAAAAAGTAATTCCTTGTAGGCTTACAGCTTTCCAAATAAATACCCTCAAATATGGAAAGTTTCTGAGATGCAAATTTTTTATCTGGTTTTGGGACATTGAAATGTGGTGAACCTTGTTTAAATCGAGAAAAAAAAAAAATCCAAAGACTTTTTGTTCTAAATGATTAAGAAGTGACCCAATGCCAGGGTTACAGTTGGCTTCCTCTGTAGCCCTGCGTCAGGAGCTGCACTTCTGTTTGGATGATGGGGTCGGCGGCGGCAAGGACACAGCTGTGCGCAGTGAGATGGAGAGGCTGCTGGACAGCCCGTACTTTGCCTCGCTGGCCCGACCAAGCCACTTACCCTGTCAAGACAGGCATTCCTTGTCCTCAGCTAAGGATTTGGGTAGGACCAGCTGCTCCCTCCCTCTAGCCTCCTGGGGGGGCTACTGAGGAGCCAGGCAGATCATCTGTGTCACAGGTGGCATCGTGCAGAACCAGCAAGCTGGCGCTGGCAGTGCTCTCAGCCCACGTGCCTAGTCTGGCCTTCGGGAAGTAGCTTCAGATGCACACACGTAAATATCACACCATTTCCCTTATACACGAGACTCAACATACAAATAAATAA
The DNA here is from genome assembly GCA_002564285.1 of Tympanoctomys barrerae. Lineage (NCBI taxonomy): Eukaryota > Metazoa > Chordata > Mammalia > Rodentia > Octodontidae > Tympanoctomys > Tympanoctomys barrerae. The sequence continues at coordinate 11,350 of NDGN011364441.1, read as the reverse complement.
AGAGCAAAATAAAAGATAATGGGAAGGGGAAGAGCCAGCCAAATAGCTCAGAGGATTAAAGGGCCCACAAGCAGGTGCAGGGGCTAGGGTTCCATCCCCAGCCTGCAGTGCTGGCCTTGCCCCCTTGGGGCACACTGCGAGGGCAATTGAGACTGTGCATGGTGGTGAGCGCCTGTAATCCCAGCTCTTGGGAGGCTGTTAAACAGGTGGATCACTATGAGTCCGATCTAGTAGTGAGCCCCTGAACACCCTGTAGACCTTTCCCTAAAATACAAAAAAAAGAAAAGAAAAAAAGAAAGAATAGAAAGGAGAGCTGGATCTTTTGCCAATCTGAAGAGGACCAAGAAATGAAGGGCGGTGGGTGGGAGGGGAAAGGAGGAGGACATATCAAGAATTAAGAATTAAAGTGTGCTATGTACATGTACCGCCTCCCCAAAGCGAATACAATCCTTAATAAAAACATATGGAAAAGGTTTTTAAAAGTAGCCTGGAAAGATGTAGCACCTGAACCAGAGAGACTGAGGGTCACACAGAGCCAGGAGTGGCTGCCACTGTGTGGGGAGATGGCTCCGAGACAAGGTTGGCCCCGTGGAGGAAAACTACAGCTCTACCTGACTGCTCCGGGAGACAGTGGGTGACTATCTTGCTCAGCCAAGGTTTCTAGCTAGAAAGGTATGTTGGGGAGAAGCCACTGTGAAAACTGCCTCATGCACATATTTATGACATAAGTAGTCATTCATTTATATAACACAGGGTATGCAATGTACATTTTTCATTATAAAATAAGACTACCTTTCCCCTCCCCCTTTTTGGTACCAATGATCGAACTCAGGACTTGGTGTTTGCCAGGCAGACACTTAAGCCACTAAGCTACCTCCCCAGCCCAAGACTAACTTCATATAAGTTAAAAAAAATACCACTCCACATCAAGGCTGATTTTTTTTTCTTTTTTCTTTTTAATGTATTTGGTTGTTACAGGGTCTCACTATGCAGCTCAGACTCCCCAGCGTTGGGATTACAGGCATATGCCACTATGCCCAGACCACTATGCCCAGGCCACTACACCTGCACTCTGTGGCTGGTTCATCCTGCCGTAGGAGCTGTGCTGGTGTAGTTTGTGGTGCTGGGGATTGAACCTCAGTCCTTGTACTTGCCTAAGCTTGCCTAATGGGCTGGGGAGATAGCTCAGTGGAATAAGCACTTGCCTGGTAAGCTTACCTAAGCAGGTGCTTGAGTCTTTGTAGAAAATACAGTGCTGGTCAGTACTCAGAGAAAGAGTGAGGTTTTGGGCTCACCTGGGATTCAGGTGAAAGTGGAGGTCACTCTGGGGCTGGCCTAACAAGCAGACAGGATGGGAAGAAGGTGGTAGCATATGACCATGTGCCAAAGATTGAGCCAGGAATTTCTTTCTTTTTAAAATATTAGTACATGTTTGTGACCCATAGTGATCGTATTCATTGGTATATGTATGTCACACGTCTTAAATCTTTGATGTCCCCTCCCCTTCCCTCCATCTCTTGGTCTTCTTTACATTTGCAAACGACCTTTCACCCTGTTTTCTATTATCTCTCTTTTCTGTTGCTCTTAAATCTGTGTGTTCTTTGGATTTCTCATATAAAAGAGACCATGTGATATTTAAGCTTGTGTGTCTGATTTATTTCAGTTAGCATAACCCAGGACATTTCTGATAGCAATGCGGCAATCTCATCTCATCTCCAGCATTCCTTCTAGCTCAGTACTTTGCAAAGTATTCCATGGCATTTGTTTGCAAACTGTTCTCATCACTTGGCACTTGTTGTCTCACCTGAAAGGAATGTGGGGCCATGCAATAGGAGTCGCATGCGTAGAGCTCCAAGAGCTGAAAAGAACTGCTCACAGTCTGGCTGGGTCCCCAGGCCCTGGCACAGAGAGACCCTTGGGACCCGAGGCGCACTGACTGAGATATAATGGAAGGAGGTGGACAGAACCCAGGGCAGCAGCCTTCCTTGCTACAGTGGAGGAGGCCATCTTGTTGAGAAGATCTGGGCCGAAAGGAGGGGAGTATTCCTGAATCAGAGCAGCTGGTCCCTTTCTTTCTTTCCCATAAGATACAAGAAATATCCTGCCTCCACCAACCAGCCCAGGAAGCTCTGTCTGTCATCTACAGACCCTGTTCTTTGATTAGTATGCTCCAAGGAAGCACCAGGGCAGGGGGCAGCCTGATCCCTTGAGGGACAGAAGGGCAGGAGGCCCAGGGCAGAAATGCTGCAGACTCCTAGGAGCCACTCAGTCTGAAATGAGAGCAGAATACTCTGCTCAGGCAGCTGCTGGCACCACAGAAGCATTGTTCAGCAGAGCTGGCCCAGTGAGGGGAGAAAGGGGTGGAGGGAGAGTGCCAGCTTGGTTGGCCTGAACTGCACACAAACATCGAAGTATGCTCCTAAATAAGATCATCCAGGGTTCGGGCATAGCTCACTCGAAGCACCGGCCTGGCAAACCTAGGACCAATCCCAGGTACCACATGCTGTGCCAGCCTGGAACGCCGGTAGCACCATGCTGGCCTGAAACTGGGTGTAGTGGCACACGCCTATATCCCAGTGCTGGGGAGACTGAGACAGGAGGAGCACTACAAGTCTAAACTGTGTAGTGAGACCCAGTAGCAAATAAATAAATATTTTTTAAAAAATAATAAATCAACAAGATCATCCACAGAAGTCAACCATGCAAGGGGACAGAGAGAGGTGTCAGAAGTATGAGCTTGTTAAATGTGGAAATCTAAAACACACTATAATTTTATGATGCTGAGAGAAATGTGTGTGTGTGTGTGTGTGTGTGTGTGTGTGTACACATGTCCCCATTCCTCAAAATATTTTAGGTTTGGATATAGATATTTTTCAGAAGCATTTTTTTCCTGTACTTTAGGGAAGGGTCTACAGGATGTTCAGGGTCTCACTGCTGGATGGGACTGGTAGTGATTCTCCTATTTACAGCCTCCCAAGGGCTGGGATTACAGGCACATGCCACCACGCTCAGTCTCAATTGCCATCTTAGCACTTCCCAGGGGGTGGGGCCAGCATAGCAGGCTCAAGGATCGAGCCCCCGGCCCCTGCACCTGCTTGTGGGTGCTTTAATCCACTGAGCTATTTGGTCAGCCTTCCCCCACACCCCCCCACCAGGAGTATTTAAAGTCAGCAATTGCCCAAGACAACCTGGACTTCTAACAGAACCCGAGTGTATAAGGTCTGATTTTAAAAAATGAATGCCTAAATTTAAAAATATATTCCATTAAAGTACCATTGCCATTCATCTCCCTCCAATCGCTCCTCCTCGCTTCAAACACACTTTTCCTACTCTGATTGCTCTCTGCAGCCTCAGAGAGGAAGTCCTCTTTTGCGTCTTTAGTTGTGCTGTCATGGCTGCCTCTGTGTCCTGAATCCGTTCAAAACTGCTGCTTCTCATGCTATTCTGATCTGAGGGAAGAGGCAGAAGCCTCACTAGGCCAGATCAGGCGAATAAGGCGTCTAAGGATGCGCCAGGACACTTTTACAAGCCTGTGTTTTGCATGTCACTCAGGCCTGTCATTCACCTTACTTATGGTTACACCTGATAAAGACACTCACAAAAGACTTCCAGAACTGCTTCAGAAAGTAGCAAGAACAGTGGGATAAATGTGCTCAAAGTGAGGGGAAGTTTCGAGGAGCTTAATGGCAATTTTTTCTTTTACTGTAGTAAATTTTTAAAATGTAAATGTTCACCATGTTTTGATCATGCCATGCATGTGGCACTTACGCTTCTTCTTCCTCTCTGAAAATGCACAAGAGCTGGAGGTGGCCATGCTCAAGCCTTTGGAATCAAGGAAAAACCCCACCGAAAGGCAGGCTGACAGCAGGGATTTCCCAAGGGATATGGACAGCTCACTTCGAGCTGTGTGCACACTGGGGAAGAGTTTAGTAAAAAGAACCACCCGTCTGTGCTGGCCCCGCACTCTCTGAAAGAGTATCTGCCGCAAGACGTTATGAAAATGTACCTGGAGTTGGGCTATTACAGCGCTACCAGAAGCAAACTGAGCTGCACCATGAACTGAGGTATTTCAGAGATAAATAAATCACACAAGAACTTGTGCCCTGAACTGGAGTCCACCACCAACCCCAGCCTTTACTTAGGCCACTTTTTAAAAATCTGAAATTTTGTTGACATATGACAGACACAGTGAAAAATGCCCTGGCCGCAAGTGTGCAGGCTGGTGTCCTCCTGCATGGTGAAGTCCCCCTGTGCTCCACCCAGATGTAAGCAGACTGCTCATGCAAACCCGAGTCCTCCAGCGCTTGCCCAGAGCACCTGCCAGCCTGAGTCTACAGCCTTGGGCAGCTTTGCCTTGATGTAAATAAACTCATACAACACATGAGCTGTTTTGGCTTTGGTACCTTTCGCTGAACTTAGTGTTAATGTGACTCGCTCAGATTCTCGCATAAGCCACATTTTCACAATTCACAACTGTGCATGAACACAGCACAGTCCCCTCATCTGTCCCACTAGTGAAGGACGCTGGCAGTGTTTGGGGTTGGATATCACAAATGAAAGCTCTCAGGTCTGGGTGTTCAGGTAGGGAACAGGTGGGGTGGCAAGGAAGGAGTGAGACACTGGGCCGTGGGGTGTGTGTGACTCTCCAATGAGCAACATTCAGGGTGGATGGATGGTGACACCCCCAGCAGATGTGAGTGCCTGAAGTCCTCTACTAACTTGGGTCTGGTTGATCATTTTATCTTAACTACACTGCTAGTGGTAAGGCAGTATCTGACCATGGCTTTAATTAGAGCTTCCCTGATGGATGATAAAGTTTAGCACCTTTTCATATGTTTATTAGGTATGTACAGTCTCCTCTGTGAAGCACCTGCTCTAGCCTGGGAGATGTCTGCAGTTCTTTGTGTCTCCTCACAGGAGCCTTCTGTCACATGGGGTGAGCATCTTCATTCTTCCCATAGTGTATTTTGATGAATATAAGTTATAAATTTTAATAAGTCCAATTTGCAGATCTTTTCCTTTATGGTTGGTGCTCCGAGTTCTTCTGAGTGACATGAAGACATTCTCCGGCGTGATTTCTGGGAGGCTTGTTATTTTATCTTCACATTTGATCTACCATTCACTGAAATTAATTTTGATGCATAAAGGAGGCCAAGATTATTATTTTTTGCCAGACATGGTGAGTATGTTTTGTCTGCAATGGCAGCCACACAGGAGGCTGCCGTGGGAGGGTCACGTAAACCCAGGAGTGGGAGGCTCCACAGTGAGACCCCACCTCAAAAAAAAACTAAGTAAATTATTGCTTTATCTTTTGGATATGTAGTAGATTTATAATTTTTCCCCAAAAGCACTTTTTCAGAATCTCCATGCTCTGTCACTGTGTTGAGTACTATTGCTTTACAAGTCCTGATACCTCTTAGCAAGTGTCCTCCAATTGCTTTCTCCTTCAGTTTTTTTTTTTTTTTTTTTTTTTAGCAGTTCTTGCCCTTTATATTTTCATATGAATTGAGCCAGGTTCTTGGTTCTATAGCAAATCCTGGTGGGATATGGATTAGCATTTCATTTAAACCTATATAGACCATTTTTGAAGGAAGCAATAACTAAGTATTGAGCCTTTGGATCCATGAGTAGACTATGACCAGTTTTCATGTTTCAGCATCCTCTCGGGAATGTTTTATAGTTTTCTGTGTAGAAGTTCTGCATATCTTTCATTGGATTTATTCCTAATTACTTCATGTAAGTGGAATTGCTTTAAAACTTTCATTTAATTATTGTTGCTACTGAAGCAGGAGATGAGGGGGTAGCCAGGCAGCTGGGCAAGTGAATGTGAACTCAATTCTTTTTTTATTTAAAGAGCAAAATAATAATACAGAATTACAAAACAAAATAATAAGAGATTAGCAAATGTTAATATAATGCATATTTTTACATTCTAAGTAGTTGCTCAGATTATAAGATATAGACATAAAAAATTAATCAAACAATATAACCACAAACAATTCTTTTCAATGAACTAAAATAAATTAGTTGTAATTACCTTAGCTATCTTTTGCATATATGTATATGTATTTTTTCTTTTCCCTTCCTTTTCTCCTTTTCCCTATCCCAGTTGTTCTTTCCTTTTGAGCAGTTTCTTTCTATTTCACAATATCTATTGCACCTTTTGGATCTTGTTTATTCTGTCAGTTTCTTACATGAGGGAAACAATACAATGTTTGCACATGCAAATCTAACTTGTTCCACTTATAAATATTGTCTCTACTTGCATTCATTTACCTATAAAAGCCTCAAGTTTATCCTTCTTGATAGCTGAGTAGTAGTCTGTTGTCTAAAAACACCTCACCTTTTTTATCCATTCCTCAACTGGTGGGATTTGGGTTGTTTCCAAGATTTAGCTATTATAAGTTTTGCTGCTATTTTGGATGCATGTTTATCACTGTGGTATGATGTTTTTAATTCTTCTGGGAACATATCCAGAAGGGGAACACCTGGGTCAAATGGGACCTCTCATCCTAGGTTTTAGAAATCCTCACACTGATTTCCACAGTAGGTGTATCAGTCCACACTCCCAACAACAGTGGGGAAGGATTCTCTTTTCCCCATTCCCACCGGCATTTGTCATTGGTTGATCTCTTGATGATAGCCATTCTTTCTGAGGTGAGATGAAATCTCAGTATTGCTTTAATTTGCATTTCTCAAATGACAAATGGTGTTAAGCATTTTTTCATATATTTATTTTCCATTTGTATTTTTTCATCTGAGAAGTTTGTGTTCATCTCAGATGCCCATTTTTGGATTAGGTCTTTGAATTTTGGGGACCTGATTTTTTTCAATTCTTCGTATGTTTTAGAAAAAAGTTCTTTGAGGGAAGTTGGCTAAAATTTTTTCCCACTGTATCGGTTATCTTTTTACTTTGTTGATGATTTCTTTTGATGTGCAAATCTTTAATAATATGAGATTCCAGTTGTTAATCCTTTGATGTACATTCTGTGCAGTTTTGGTTTTGTTCATGGACTCTGCCTACCCCTATGTTTTCAAGATTTCTACTGACTTTCTCTTCCAGTAGATTGAGTGTTGCTCTTTTAATATTTAGTTTTAATCCATTTTGACTTTAGTTTAGTGTATGGTGATAGACATGGATCTAATTTTAGTTTTCAGCATGTGAAAAGCCAGTGTTTCCAGAACCATTATTGAAGAGGCTATCTTTCTTCTAATGAACATGTTTCCCTTTGTCAAAGATAAGGTGGCTGAATGTTTAGAGTTGTGTCTGCATCTTCTAATCTATTTCACTGAATCTTAGGTCTGGTATTTTTTGTTTGTTTTTTTTTTTTTAATTTTGGGCCAGTATCATGCTGCACAGTAGCTTTGTAGTATAATTTCAAGTTAGAAATTGTGATGCTTATGCCGAGGTTTGCCTTTGCTATTCTAAGTCTCTTCTGTTTCCAAATGAATTTTATGACTGTTTTTCTATAGATCTGTGAGGTATGCTAATGGTATTTTGATTAGTATTGCATTGAATCTGCATAGCAATTTTGGGAATATGGCTATTTGCACAATGTTGGTTCTTCCTATTCATGAGCAAGGGATATCTTTCCATTGTCTTATAACCTCTTTGATCTCCTTTTTCAGAGTACTATAATTTTCCATGTATATATCTTTTACTTCCTTTGTTAGATTTATTCCTAAATATATCATTTTTTGCATGCTATGATGAAGGGTGTTATTTCCTTAATTTCTCTCTGAGTTTGTTGTTTGTGTACAGGAATGTTGTTGATTTTTGAGTGTTGACTTTGTATCCAGCTATGTGCTGAATTTGCTTATTATATCTAGAAGTCTTTTGGTGGAGGTTTGGGGTCTTCTTTGTAGAGTATTATGTCACCTGCAAATAACGATAATTTAACTTTTTTCCCTACCCTTATTTCTTTCTCTTGTCTAGTTGTTATGCTTAATATTTCCAGAACTATGTCAGAGTGCTGTGGTGATAGTAGGCTTGCCCAGTTCTTTGTTCAGAACAAAAACAGCTTGGGAAGACTCTGGGAAAGAGCCCACAACTCCTTAACCCCTGCCAACGATACCATTTAGAAATACAACTGACTTTTGCATTTGACCTTGTATCCAGAAACTTGGTAAATTTAGTAATTCTAATAGTGTTTGTATAAAGAGACATTTGGATTTTCTGTACACTGTATGTCATTTGGGAGCTATGACAGCATATTGATATTATACTGACTCTTATGTCTCATTTTTAGTACTAGGGGTTAAATCCAGGGCCTTCATACATCCCTAACCCTTTTTTAGTTTTTATTTTAGGATAGGATCTCTTGAAGTCATTAAACTGGCCAGGCTGAGCTTAAGTATGTAATTGATAGGTCAGGATTCAAAGTTTCCCACACACCCTGCCCCAAGTACTCTCCCTCTTAGTTTCCCAGGCACCCTGCCCCAAAACTCTCTTCCCCTTGGCCCCGTGCAGAGCCAAACCCAAAACCGCAGAACAGGTCCACCTGACTCTGACCCGGGCAAGCAACCACAAAACTCCTTTGTTAACATCGAAGGTCCCCCACAGACCAGGTAGCCAGGCCAAGATTCGCTCTCCCTCTGCTGGTCCAGCCCACAATCATCCTCCCTAAAAGATCCTGTAAAGTCTCTCCCTGCTTTGTTGGCCGCTGTCTTGGTCTGCTAGACAACCAGCCTGCTTGATGCCCCAATAAATTTTCTCGTGTCAGAATGCCTGGTCTGGTCAATTGTGTGGGTTCATACCTAACAGTAATTCCCCTGGCTCAGCCTCCCAGAGTTCTGAGATTATGGGTATGTGCTACCATATCCGGCTTGTATTTCATTTCTATATGTTTTTATTTGTCTTATTTCACTGGCTGGGAGTAATAGGACCATATTTAATAGTTTAATCCACTCATGCAAACAGTGAAAAGATTTGTCTCATTCTCCCTCTCAAGAGGGAAAGCTTAATTTTGCCACTTAATATAACATTCACTGTTTGGGGTAGGGTGTTTGTTTGAGACAGTGTCACTATTTTGGCCAGGCTGGACTTGAACTGGATAACTTCCTACTTCAGCTTTCCAAGAGCTAGGATTATAGCCATGCACCACCATCTCCACTGGTTCACTGGTTTTTTTGCTTGGTTTTGATGTCAAGTTTTTAAAGTTCAGAGTAGCCTTGGACTCACTATATAGCCTATCTTGGCCTCAAATTTAAATCTGCCTTAGTCTCCTGAGGGCTGGGATTATAGCCTTTCACCACCATACCTGGCTTAGATTCACTGGTTTTTGTTTGTTTGTTTGGATAGATGGTTAGTTAGTTTGCTGTATTTTTTAACCAGATAAACAGATTCTATTCTTTGTTAAGAGTTTCTTCTTTAAAATCAAAAAACAAATGTTTAACTTCATAAAATGACTTTTCTGTTTCTACTGAGATGATTATGACTTTTCCCCCATCAATTGATTTTCAAATGTAAAACTAACCTTGTAGCTTGATGTGGACACATTGTCTTTTATACTACAGCTGAATTCTACTTGCCATTTGGTGCAGTGTTTTTGAAACTTTAAATGATTGTCAGTCACTCTTTCTTGCAGTTGGCCCCGATGGGTCCCTTCCCTCTGCTCTGGGACTCACAGGTCCAAAGCTGGCTGCTGCATGTAGGATCAGTGTGTGGCTACACTGTGGTGTGGGGCACAGGATGGGCACCTTCCTCCTCCGCTACCCTGAACCCCAGCTGTGTCCCATCCCTGCTGAGTCTCAGCTCCTCAGCCTCTCCTGTGTGCCAGAGCTGGCTGTGCTGGACTCTGGGGCCTTTGCACAGCTTCCTTACCCGCTGCCTTCAGACAGGTTTCTGTTTTGTCTTCTATCTTATCCAGTCCTTCTGATTGTCTTCAGTGGAAACTGCTGTCCAAACAATGCCCAGCCTTTGCTCTACCCTCCTTCTGACCCCAACCTCTCACATCAGCCTTCACCTCTCTCACCCATGTGATGTTGAAGTACACACTAGAGACGTGAGTGAGTTCGCTGCTGACCTCTGCGGCCAGGCTACACCCTCAAGTAAGTACTACAGGGGACCAGCATTTGGAACTAGGCTGCAGGCCACCCTGAAACCAAAGCAGAGGCCCCCATACCAAGCTCCACATCATCAAACAGAGCTGAGCTGTTATCTGACCTTCCCAGAAGCCAGGAGAAATGAGAGATAACAGCCAAATTTCCCAACAGGCCAGTTAGAGTTGGAAAGATAAGGAAGTTCCTTCTGCCTTAATCTTCACAGAAAAAGGCTGACCTGAAGTAACCCCACGCTGACCAATCAGTTATTTCTCTACTATTCTGCCTGTCCCTGCCTTATAAGGAAATTTGCTTTTAAATGACCAATGCACTTTTCATTCTTTTTCCTGCTTTCTTCAGGCCTTTTCTGGCTATAAAACCAAACTCCTCCACTCAGCTCATGGCCCTACTCTAGAAGCATAAATAAAGCTGAGTAAGCTTTATATCCTCGTACTTTGTCCTTTGGTGCCAGTTACCCTCAAAGCATCGCTCAACAGCCCACAATCTTACCTACAAGGCTGTAAGGATTTCCAGCAACCCACAGGGTTGAGCCTGCTTTTCCAAGGCCTGAACTCATGGACCCCAAGGAAACAGTTTCCCTCCACTCCCAATACTTCCACTAGGCTGCTACGTGCCACGTCCTCCCTAAAGCACGCCTGCTCTGGTGCCCTAACACAACAGGCAAGGCTGTTGCTTGGACAATGAATGCAAGTCCATGGAGCATCCTGCAGCAGGGACTTTGCCCTCACTTTGTAAGTGAGGAACTCAGGGAAGCCACCCCGGGGTTGGCAGATGCCTGCACCTCTGAGTGCCCACAGGTACACCCTGGCTGTGTGGGTTCTGGAAATGTGACTCCTTTTAAAACTAGCTTATGCAAAACACCATTCAAACAGCAAAACAGTGCTGCTGCCACAGTGGGAACACAGGTGACCCAACATGTTTTCAGTCCAAATCAACACACCACCTTCTTTCCTTGCCTTTTGCTTCAGATTATCTGGTTTAGCTACACAGTGTCCTGCTTCCTTATGAATCAGGGATCAGAGGTGCAGTAGAAAGGGGAGGCAGGAAGCAGGGATGGAGACAAAGGGTGGGGGACCTGCCTCCTTTATCCATGCATGGCCCCATGGCTGCAGGGCCTGAGGATGAGTGGGCTGGCCAGAGTAGCCTGCTGTCTTCTAGTGATACAGGGAAACCTCTAAATGACACAGGGAGAAAAACTGATCTCCCAACCTGAAAAGTACTTAGGACGAGTTCATGTTCTCTAAAACTGAAGAATGAATTTTAGGAACAAACAGAGGTATGAGCAGAA
>NDGN011364420.1:0-11779 GCA_002564285.1 Tympanoctomys barrerae | reverse complement strand
AAAGCATCCAGAGAAAATAGGAAACAACATTTTGGAAGAAACACATACTACACAGAAAAGAAAATTCTTCAAAAATACTAAGAAAGAGGGTCACTCAATAAATATTTGAGAACCTACTGTGTGCCATAAACTAGACATGGAGTCCTGAATAGAACAGAAGAAGCTCATATCTGTGATAGTTCAGAACTTTTGTATTATGAAAGAAACCAGGGAAAAAGAGATTTGTCTAAAACAAAAATAGCTCATCGAAGTAAAACAAAAGCAAGTAAATAGGAAAAGCATTGAACAATAAAGTTAAAGATGTCTCCTCAAAAACAGAAAAGACAGCTCAAATAGAGAAGATATTGAATGTTGTACTGGGATAGATAGGGTAGTTTAATGTCCAAATAATAGGAAACCCCCCCAAAAAAAGGTGAACAAAGGAAAGAGGGTGAAACAACACTTCAAAAATTTAATTTAAAAAACCTTTATTAAAAAATAAAATCTAAGAAAATTTTTAATTGTGTTAGTCAATTGAAATCTCAGAACAATGGGAGAACATCCACACAAACCAAATAATACCAGTCTGCAATTTCAGAAGATCGACAATGTTCCAGAGAGATGACCTACAGAGAAAGACCCAGCCACTCTGGCACCAGCACCAGACAGCAACTAGTAAGACCAGCAGTAATGCTTTCCAATCGACCTACAGAATTATGAAAATCAAATGTTGTGTTAAGCTCCTAAATTTGGGGGTACAATGTCATACAGCAATAATTAATGAAGCAGAGGGCTATTTATTCAACTTTCTCTGTACGACCCCTTCCTTCCATACCTCACCTTTATCCTTGTGCCACAAACATTACCAGAAGCTGTTTTTTCTCAGAATCTTTGTGTCCATTGTTAAACATGTTTTCTTTCTTACTGAAAGGTAAGATTTCATACCTATTTCTAATGTATCCTTAGTACCTATCGTGGGTTCAGCTCTTGATCCAGAAGAGCTGGTCTCTGGCTCCTTCTTCAGCCATCACCCTGTTCTGGCCTACATTATAATCCTTCAGTTGTGACATTGCCCCTGGCCTGTTAGTGTTGAAGATACTATTCTCTCACTATGGAATAACCTTCCTTTCTTTATTGTGTCTCAACTGCCTGCCTGATGCTGTACTGGTAACACTGTGATATTACTATTTCCAAGTTTAAAATTTGCCATGTGGGATCTCCAGTGGCCAGGTTTTATTAGCTCCTTGTTCAACATATTCAAAATTCCTTTATTTTTATCTCAGCCTAGAATGTTCTGGATGCCTTGATTCTGCATTAATTGACAAAGTCTCCGTTAATTTACTCTGGGGAACAAGCAAAATGCTGTTGTCACTGTTTCTTGTGTAATATTTTGTTGACCTGGTGAAACTTTAGTACGCTAAAGAAAGTTTCAACTGCCCCTTAACATTTGTTCAGCTGCAGAATTGGCTTCAGCATATAAATTGATGCTGCTATTAAACTTGGAGACTATACTCGCAGTGAAGACCAATTACTCTGCCCTGAGATCCCCAAGATATTGTCTTCCTGAAGGTTTTAAATGTTTCAGATATTTACTGCTTCATATTTGTGTTTTTCTTTTATTTACTTTTGATTTCCCCTACTGCTTTGGGAAATCATCAGTTCGGCTTTAAAATTTCATCTACTTCTTAAATTGCTCTCTTCTCTAGTTTATATAGGTAGGACTCATTGTATTTATTATATCTGAGTGTCTTATTTTTCTTCCTTGCTGGCTCAAACTTTGTTTCTATTAGCTATTTTTCCAGATTTTGTCTTGTCTGTCACAGACAGATCGATGGTGTTTTCAGGGCTGTGGAAAACTTTCATTATTTAAATGAATGATTCTGGCATTGTTCCCCTATATCAGGTAATACAAGAAGGAGATACTCTTCTATAAAACAAATATTCAGATCAGGCAGGACTGTGCTACTGTTCTTCCCAGCTTCCTTTAGTGCGAGTCATCCTGCCTTTGTTTCCCTGTCTCCCTGTCACACTGCCACACAGTATCAACATCATGGAGCGTATCCTTCAACATTTGACTAATATCCATGAATCTGTTGAAAATAACTTTCATTGTGAAAGTTCACTGAGTATTTCTTGAACATTGAGTATTTCTATATTGATCATCCTGGTTTTTGTTTCTCAAGCTGGCCTACACTTTCCATATTAGCACTTTTCTATCAGTGTCTTATTCTTCAAGGGATTTTCCCAAGTGTGCTCATTTTTTAAATTAATTTTATTGAGAAACAAATATCAATGAGACAATTTCACAACCAATTATGGACACATTTTCAATAATTAATACATTGCATATTGTTGTCATTGTACAAGATGCAGACATGATATCCTGTATCAAACACAATTATAACAATCCTCTCTATTCATTGAATTAAGAGAATGAAGCTGTATATTTATCCTATTTTGAGTATACAAATATAAAAGGGTTATTCATTTCTATCCAATTATTTTGGTTAGTTTTGTCGGAGAAGGGCATTCCATTGTCATTTACATTTTGACCCTGTGTGTTCCAAAGTCAGTAATTTTCTGAATTCTGGTCTTTGTGGAAATCATTTAAACCTACTCTTTGATATCTTCTCTTCTATTAGAAGCCATTGCACCTTTTGTGGAAACTGATATAACTCCTCAATTTCATATATTCTTCTTTTAAAAAAAGAAAACTTAGGAGAAACATTCTTTTTCTTTTTTATGTCAATTCATTACAGTGTTGATGATCTAACATTATTTTCCCCTTCAATCTGCCTAGACTATTCTCTATACTTTTAAAACTAAAGAATTCTTTCTCTTTCTTGTGTTAAACATTCCCTTTCCTTATTCTTATTCTTTCTTCACTTCTGTCTGAATCTGTGGCTAAAATCTATATTTTCAAAGCATTTCTTGATTTCTTAGGAAATGCAATTATAAATCTTATGCCAGAAGTTGTGGTATAAACAAAACCATTGTCATGTTGAGATGGTATCGAGGAGGTCCATATATGAAGAGGTAGACAGGGCTTATAGATCCAAGGTGTCAGCCCTTGTTTTGCCAAAAGCAGAGCTCTAGACAACAAAATGAAAGACTGGGTTTTCAGTCAGATGCTGAAGCACTTTCTGTTTTGGCCTGGCACTAAACATGGACAGTTGAAATTTTAGTATCAGAATCCATGTAGAATTCAACAGGCTTGTATTTTTCAAAACCTGACCTGAAATCCTTGCTGAAAAACAAAATGGAAGAAGCAAATATTTTTCTGCTCACCAATGATAATAAAGAACTAATCCATTTTTCTGTTCCAAGTGCATTGTCAAGCAAGAATGTTCACAGCTAGCATTCTAGACCCAAAGTGGCCAGTATCTAAGGGCCCTGAAGGAAAACTTTTGCTGAGGTAGAATCAATTGCCTGACAGTAAAGCTTCCCAAAACTCTGATGACACCTAAGGTCATCTCATAGAGTTTTGAACTCAACAAAAATCTTGATCCTAAAGCCACTCACCTATACCATGCAGACTAAAGTTTAACAAATGTCCTTCAAAACACGTCTTATTGTACAATTTTGAATAAAATGTAGGTTTAAATCAATGACTACTTGGTGAAATAAATCACCACCACCCAAACTTCAGCCCCAGTTACAGTCTCAAAACCCAAAACAGAAGAGAATCTACTCTCTCGTGTCAAGTAAGATCTGAAGGGAGATCTAGTAGGCACTAAGCTCTGCGTGCTCAGTGCTTGCCTCTTTCTCACAGAGGAGGTGCCAAATCACTCTTCCTGGAACTTCAGTCTATGAGGTTCATTCTGCACACTTGCTTTCAGCCAGGGCTCGCTTCGCCTCACTCGACCCCTCACCCCACCCCTGGGAGATGTTTCTCAGTGGCTACAGGAGCTTTGGCTTACTCACAACTGTGGTGAGTAGAAGCTCAGGAGATGGGGTGAGCTCACTGGCTCACTGGGCCGGTACTGGCATCTAGTGGGCAAAAGACAGGAATGCTGCTAACTATCCTGCAGGGCACACGCCGGCTGCACAGTGAAGATCCACAGGCTCAATGCATCCGAAGTTCTGAGGCCGTGAAGCACAGCGCTGCATGGAGACCTGGGAGCGAGGAGTCGGCGCTGCTCCCCAACATGAGGATTTTACTTCTTGTCAAAATTATGTCAGAAGCTGAAGATGGTACTGGACGAGAACACTGGAATATTAGAAGAGGGAAAGATGCTAAAGGACAAAGAGACAAACGACGTCTTCAAAATTCTGCATGTGTGTGTGTTGTGCTTGTATTTGGAATTGTTAGAGTAGCTATCTACATGACAGCATTTTTGATGAGTTTAACTCTAATGACTTCATTTGTATTTATATTTTCATTTTCTACAGTGATTAATTAAACCTATAGTGATGCATTTTAAGACGGGAATCACTTCTTTTACTTGAAACTTTCACCAAGTGAGGGGAAAGAGAATATATCTTATGTAATTATCTTGAGCTCACAAAGGCAGCAGGGAGCAGGTACTCCCACTTGTGAATATTACAGAAATTCTGTCCATATTCTGACATTTCTGTTGGAAATAAAGGAGCTATATGTTTACCGTGGCAGTAGAAGTCTCTCTGCAGTATAGAATAGACAAAAACGCATGAGTTTGCAATATTTTCACCATCAGTGCCCTGGTGCTGTGCCCTCTCTTTTTGTGTGACATCAGGGCCGACAGAGTTGCTTGACTCTTACCATATTATTAACTTTAAATCACATCTGAAATGAGAGGTCTGCAAGGAGATTTAAATAACAGCACATCAAAGAAAGAACACAGTCTAAAAATATTTTGTTTAAAATCTCATTCACAATGCGCCAAGTATTATTTTCCTTAACATCTTTGCTTGCCTGCCTTTGAAAAATTATAATTAGAGTGACTTCCTACTGTATTCAGTGGAAAGGAGGGTGGGGACTTTGTGACCAAGCTGTTAATTTATAGAAATTGATAAAATTGCAGTTCCAAGTACACTAGAATCTTAAAATTGTAAAGTGAAAATTATAATCCTTCAGAATAACTTCCCTACTTTCAAAAGTATATAAACTGAAGGATTTCCCCCACTTCTGTGGAGATATGTCTTGCTGAAAATCATACAGCATGCTAGTGAAAAGCCAGATTATCCTGACTCCTGGACCAATCATTTTTCAACTCTCTAAGATTGCCTCAACTCTGGCATCATTCTTCCATCAAATATTTATTGACCGTCCATTATAGGCCTTTTGGAAATATAAAAATGAAGCAAAGAAACTTTATAGAGCTAACAGTTGAATAAAGGGAAATATTTATACAATCATGATGAGAAATGTATATACAAAATCCTACTGAAAGAGAAATAAAAAGTTTTCTATTAACTAAGCCAGTGTTGTATATGACTAAAAGCAAATACAAAGGGCAATCGAGAAAACCCAGTGTGCACTGTAAACTTTGGCTGTTCCCAAGAAGGGATCAAATCTATATTTCCAAGGTAAAGTAAGAATTACATTTTTTGTGTAAAGCAGCTCTGATTTAAATGTCCCAGTTTTGTATATGTGTTGTGAAGAAAGAGAGATGTGAGGCAGAGAAGAAAGGAACGTGATGGACTAGAATGGGGCTGGCATGAGTTTCAGGGTGCAGTACTGAATGTGACCTTGTCCCAGCAATCTGTCTCCTTCTTATTTTTTTTAATGTTCAGTCTCTACAGGGTCTCACTGCAAGATTGGGTTCATAGTAATCCTTCCATTTTCAGTCTCCCAAACATTAGTATCACAGGCACGTGCTACTACACCCAGTCTCAAACTCCATATCAGTGTGCCCGAGGGTCAGGGCAGAAATGGCATGCTGGGGATTGAACCCCAGTCCCTATGTCTTCCCAAGCAAGTGCTTTAATCCACTGAGCTATCTGGCCAGCCCTCTGCCTGGTACATTTAATGCTGACTGTTTTGTTTTGTTTTAGTGTGAAATAGTAAGCTATTTTATGTCTCTTCATTATCTCAATAACTGGCCCCATTTTGGACTCTAACTGACTTCCTATGTACCCCAGGAATTGGCATTTGCATCTGTTTTACAGACTGAGATGAGAACCACTTCCATAGCTTTTGTGCTCCCCCTTTGAACCTTAGATGGGCAGTGAATCTCTTTGGTGACAGGCTCTCACTGAAACTGCAGAACAGATGGCAGTTGGCTGAAAATCATCAAGAACAGAGAGAAATCAGCCATGAATTACGAGTGCCAAGAAATCTCCCAAAAGTTATTCTGTATTAACTAGCATGGAATATACTGGAAGACCCAGAATACTAAATAATGGAGTTTATTTTTTTTCAAAGAGTAGTGAAAGCTTTTGATAGATTTTAAACACCTGCTTTCTTTTTTCCTAAGATAGAGATGTATGAAGATTTCCTTTTAGATTTGGTATGGTTGGGTATGGGATGGAGAGTGGTTGGTACACATGTCCTCTTCACAACTACAAGAGGAATTGTGGCACCACTAAGATGTGGAAGGTTGTACAGTAATGAAGATATAGATTCTATTTTTAGGGTGTTTATATTAAATACATGTAGGAATTAATGCTACTTCAGCTGCGTGTTACTGTAGCAAGAAAGAAAAACTACATTGCTCTTAAACAAAAGTAAGGAAATCACAGAGTAATTTGTCATAGATGATTATTTTTATCAATGGAGAAGCCATACAACCTTTGGAATAAAAATCTTAATGGGTGAAAGTGCTGGGATTTGCCAGATGAATAAAGTTCTTCACATACATCACACTCTATTTTACTGATTGGCCTTGGAGGTAAAATTTCTTCTTTCTAACACTGTTTCTGTTCTGTTAATGCTTCAGATCTCATTCTACATAATTCCTTTGTTGGGAAGCATTTTCTGTCCTACAAGGCTGGGTTAAGAGTTCTTCCTATGTAGTCTTACAAAAAGTCTATGTATGTCTCTGTGACATCCCTTGACTTCCTGGTCTTTGTCCAGACTCCACGAGAAGGCAGTTTCATTTATCCTCAACTCCTGTGTCTGTGTGATGCTCAGCATGTAGCAGTACTCATTGAATGAATGAGTGGATGGATGAACACGTGAAATAATGATGAGTGAGACATTATAGTCTGGAATGGAGAGGGGAGGTAGCAATTTGTATAATTTAATGGAACTGAAAAAGCCTTTACAGAGTAGATAGGAATATGTTGAGATTTTAAGCATTCTGTTATACGGTTAATACAGATTTGTTGAGGGCCCTCATAAGTGCCATATACTTTTAGGACTATACTCCATTGCAAAACAAACAAGATATCTACTTTCAGAACTTTATAGAGTAGAGCTAGAGAGATTATAAACAGTAGGTACCTCATTGTATGTATGAATAAATACATGCAAGCATACATATATTTTAAGGACTAATTGCTATGGTGAATATAAAACAGTATTATATGAAAAGGTGTGTTTGGGTTTAGACCTAAAGTGTCCTCCAAAATTCTCATGTGTTCCAAGATGGGGCTTTAGGAAGGTGACTGGATCTTGGGGATGCTGTAGCCTCAGTGGGTTAAGCCTTTGATGATGTTACAGTTGAATGTGTTGTTAGATGGAGTGAGGTCAGAGGAGGTAGATATCTGGGAACATGACCTGGACATGGCAGGTGTTCGGTCCCCAGCTCTTTTCTGCTCTTTCTGCTTCTTGACATCTATGAATTGAGCAGCTTTCCTCCACTGTGGTCTTCTACTGTGCTCTTTCTGCCCTGGAGCCAGCAGGCCACGCATGGCCTGAGTTCTCGGAGACCACGAGCTGAATGAGCCTCTCCGCCTTTGAGTTGCTTGCATCAAGTAGCTGCTCATAGAGATGATAAAGCTGACTGATCCAGACTGTAAGAACAAAAATGCATAAGTCTCTTCCAGGGTTGACTTCACCAAAACTCTGAGTTTTATTATCATCTGCGGTCAGCTGTCTTGCATCCTGCTGACCTGAAACTGTCCTCTAAAAGACACGTTGCTCTAGTTGGGCAGACTTTAGCCTCTTGCTGCCTTTTCTTCTCCAAACTTTGAAGTTTTTGCCTTCCTTTGCATGATACTCAGCCAGATCCTTTCCTTTTGTTCCTTTAGGCCTGAAATTAACCTCTATTTTTAAAAAATATTTATTTATTTATTTATTTTTCTTTTCTGTATTTAGAACAGGTTCTCGCTACATAGATCGGACTCATAGTGATTCTGTTGTTTTCTTATTTATTTATTTATTCATTTAGTACTAGGTCTTGCTTACAGCTCGACTCATAGTGATCTTCATGTCTCAGCCTCCCCAGCACTGGAATTACAGGTGTGTGCTATCACATCTGGATTCTTGGCCCGACATGGCACTTGGGGGTTGTGGGACTGGCACGGCATATGGTACAGAGGATCAAAGCCAAGTTCTTGCACTTGCCAGGCAGGCACTTAGACTGTCAAGTTATCTCTCTAGCCCTGAAGTTAACCTGTAAATCCCTTAGCGAACATCCTGTCTTCTAGCCAAACAGAGGACTACTCAGAGATAGAAAGAATAAAAGTGGCATGGTTGTTTGGGCTTAGATTGAAAAGAATGAATTTTTGATATGTGTGATCAGAATTCAGAGAAGCACAAATATCTTTCCCCAAGTTGGGAACAGTAATGGAAAGAAATAGAAATCTGGTTTTTTTTTTTTTTTTTCGGAACCAGGGATTGAACTCAGGCCCTTGTGCTTGCCAGGAAAGCGCTTATTCTACTGAGCTATCTCCCCAGCCCAGGATCAGTAATGAGGCAACTAGTTTTCCCTGGAATTTGTGCACAGGTGCATAATAAATCTTTGGCTAGGCTTGACCTCATAGCAATTCAAAATTCTCCCATTTAACTAAACATCAAAAGATTTGAATGGTAGTCAACCCAGAATACATACTGCAATTTTAGCATTTCAAGTGAGAGCACAGAAGTGCCAATATATTTGGAAAAATTCTTTCCTTGATTAAAAGTGAGAATATTGAATTCAACCATTTTATGTATCATACCCATAGGCATTGTAGCTATTTTCTATAAAAGTTCCCAAATTCATTAACTGTAGAGGGTTAATGAGTCAAATTCTACATACATTCATTGCTTATTAAGCTGTGTTCTTCCAAATATAATGTATGTTTTAGTTACTCAAACTAAAAACAAAATCACATTTGCTATTTAAAATATCACTGAGCATGAATTTCAATATCTATTATCTTAGCTTCTGTATCACTAATGAAAAAAAGTTTCACAGGACACCTAAGATGCCTATATTATACACAAAAGTTTTCAGTATAACTTTCTGCTTTTAACTTGGTTCTTGTTAGGTAAACAAATAAGAATTTTAAGCAAGCATCCTTGGCCAGGTAGATAGTTCAGTGATCTAGTGCCTACATGACAAGTGCAAGGACCTGGTTGTGATTTCTGATACTGCATGCCTTGCCGGCCCCTGAAGCCATGCATGGTGGCACAAGCCTACAATCTCAGTGCTGGGGAAGCCAAAACGGGAGGATCACTATGAGACTGAGCTGCACAGCAAGACCCTGCACCAATGCATAACTTTAAAAAGGAAAAAAGAAAGCGACCTTGTTCCAGGATTCAATGACACATATTTTCTATTTATTATTTCACTCAGCAAATACTAATGATGAGCTATAATGTAACAAGGCATCATAACAGTTCTTGGGGTGCAATGTAATTTTTTTCTCTAATTAGGAAAATGTTAATCAAGTCATTTATATTGAAATAAAACTAAAATGATACAAGGACCAACAAGTATTTTCAAAGCACATGACTAGGGTTCCGGATGTAGTTTTGAAGAGTCAGGAAGGATGTGGATTTCTTCTTTCAGAAAACAAGAGAGGATCTGAAATCTAAGGGCATGAGCTGGGTGACTGGAAGATAAAGTAACGTGGATGAGGCAACCAAATGGACTCTCTCTGCAGAGAGAACTACATAAAAGTCCCTACCTGAATGGGCTTCAATCAAAAACCCAGTGAGAATAAGTAGTATCCTGAGATGAAACTGGAGAAGCAGGTCAGCACAGACCTTGCAAGATCCAGGTGGCCACTTTATGCATCTTGGTCTCTTTTTCAAATATATTGGGAAGCCCTAGAAGAATTTAAGTTAGTGATGGTATGGCCAGGCACCTGTTGTATTAGAAATGAGTTTTGTAATGGATGTTTATCTACATTTTAATAAGAATGAATAAACATCTATTTGTGCTGTGCTTAAAAATAGTCTATCAGTTTTCTTACCAGATTATTCCTTTGCTCTAAATATATTTTTCTCAATAATTCTCAACATTATGAATGTGGTTAACTCTATTTGGGGTAAGCACAGGGCACTTCACTCCAAGGAGGCTGACTTGTGCCTCACATACAGAAATATGACTTGAAAAACAAAGAAGGTTTGTTAGGGTTTGTATCTAGACGTCCCCTGAGGCCTCATGCAGTCATGGGGAACAGGCTTTTTCAGAGGCGGCTGCATTTACAGTGTGTGACTGACTCATAGTGCATTGCTGGGTTTGGCCCCATCCTAATCCCAGTAGACTGGATAAGAAAAAGAGGCGGAAGGAAGCTTGTCTCCCTCTTTTGCTCTTGTTGCTTTTGCTGTTTTCTGCTGCCATAAATTGTTGCCCCTTTACCATGCCACCCTGCCTTGGAGCCAGTGGGTTACAGACTGAAACCTCCATAGCTGTGAGCTAAATAAACCTCTCCCTCTTTACTTAGGGTGTCTGGTATTTTATTCCAGCAATGAGAAAAATAACCAAGACAAAGTTCTCTAATATATACTAAGCAGTAAAATTCATAAAACCATTAGATAGTTAAAGATAAAAGGACATACGTAACTTTGAGTTTAACCAATCAGAACAAGGTTAATATCACTGGAAGCCAATTGAATGGGCAATTCTTGAGTATCCTATTTCTCCATTTGCCTGTAAGGTCCTGTTGGTCAGACCCTGAGGCACACTAACTTTTTGTGTCCTTGCAAACATACAGAGCTGTGGTGAAATGCCACATGCAGACCATGCCTACCCTGCCAAACATAGGCAACTTCTACCCTTGAATAAGACTGTGGTAAGGGCATCTACAAGTAAGGTCATGAGACACACAGGCTGGTCCTGTTCGTGCTGCTGAGCTAGTAAGAGAAATAGGTAAGGGCTGCAGGTGCAGTTTGGGGCTCCTAGCCTCTTCTCCTCTTGCTTACTCTCAGATGTTGTTTAGTTTGTTGAGGAAGTTAAATGAAAACTATTTCAGTTAATTGATTTATGTATAGATTCTCTTAATATTGTCAAATCATCCACACCCTAAGCTAAATCTTAATTTTGACTTCATATGTATTAAATAAGCATGCTGTTGGCAATATATACTACAGGAGATGGAGAACTCCCTCTCCATACACTCCTGAATTCAATTATAATCTTTCTTCTTGTATCTTATCTATAAATGTTAGTGACTCAGGCATCAGCTCATGATGCCTTCTGCTACTTTGATAACTTATTCCTTTACTGAATTTGTTTAGTCTCTTGACTTTAAATATTCTCAAAGGTTGGGTCAGTGAGATAGCTCAGTGGACTAAGTGCCTGCTTAGGCTAGTGCAGGGACCAGCGTTGGATCCCCAGCACCACATGCCATGCAGGCCCCTTCCCTGGGCATGATGAGGCTGCCATAGAGACCCAGCAATGTGGTGCATGCCTGTAATCCCAGAAGTGGGGAGGCTGAAAACAAGAGGATGACTATGAGTCTGAGCTACTAGTCTGAGCTGTGTAGTGAGACACTATACCAA